>SJXQ01002666.1:317948-332801 GCA_006408695.1 Aepyceros melampus
CGCGAGGTGGTTCTGGGCTCCTCCTCGGCGCTCAGGTTTCCTCTTCCCGCCCGCCGGCTGCTGGCTGCGGCGCCGCCTCCGTCCCCCTTCTCCCTCCCTCCCCGCGGCTGGGCCCGCTCTGCGGCCTCGGCCCGCCTCGCCCCCGCCCGGGCCTCCTCCCGCTCGCTCTCTCCCTTCCCCTCGAGCCTCCGAGGAGCCCGCAGCCGCGGGGCGCCCGGGAAGATGGCGGCGGCAGGAGACGGTGGCGGCGAAGGGGGCGCGGCGGCGCCGGGGTCGGGGCCGCGCGGGCCAAGCCCCTTCTCCGAGGCGCGCGACGACGCCCGGGGCCCCGTACCCGCGGCGCTGCACCCGGAGGAGGTCGCCGCGCGGCTGCAGCGGATGCGCCGGGAGCTTAGCAACCGCAGAAAAATCCTGGTGAAGAACCTGCCCCAGGACAGCAGCTGCCAGGTACGGGGACGGGCTGCGAGGCGGCGCGTCCCCGGGGGCTCCGGCGCGGCAGCTGCAGAGCAGAGCTGCCCCTTAGGTTCCAGGCTGGTGCCCGGCGTCTGCGACCGGTCGGGGGAGGAGGGGTCGTGCAGAGTTACGAGCACCGTCCGTGGCTTTTGCAGAGCCCCCCGGTTTCTGAGCCCGCGGTCGCCCCGCGAGGAAGGCATGTTAAGAAACTGAGGCTCGGAGAGGCGAAGGGGCTTCTCCAAGGTCACGGGAACCCGGAGCGCTGTCTCTAAGTAGAGTCCGGCCGGTTCCAGGATCGTGTGTCGCGGGAAGGGTTTCGGGGAGTAGATGAAGGAGAGTGGCGGTGGGCTGCGGAGCACAGTTTGGGTTGGGAGAGGGCGGAAACCAAGGCTTTGGGAGCACGTTGAGACGGGCGCAGGGTCCCGCAAGGTCCTCGGGACCTGGGTGTGCCATGGGGGGCGGGGTCACGGGAGAGCTAGGAGTGAGTTTTGCTGCTGTTTGGAGCACTTGCCCGAGTTTGTATGAAACAACTCTGTCCCCTCAGTCTGCTAAGACCCTGGTTATAGAGGTTATCGCAGCGCTCTGGGGAGCCTTGCTGCCGTCTTACTGACTCAGAGAAGGCTTCAAGATAGGTTTCTCTGCGTCTTTGAACCAAATTAACTGTTGCTTTAAGCTCTATATCTAATTGACTTTACCACCACCACCACCCCGGCCCCGCCTCCAGGATTGCCAAATTAACAGGCTCGTTTGCTCCTTGTAAGAAAACTGGAAAACACAAAGAAGCGCAACGGAGGGTGGGAGTGGGATAGAAATCACCTGTATGTTTGATACTTAAAGATAACCACTGTTAACGTGAAATACTATCTATCTTTTCATGTGTGCACGCATTTTTTTTTAAAGCAAAAGAACCCCGAATTTCTTTTGACTGTTCAGGGTTTCTTAATTGTCTAGGTGTTCACGTATATTTAACATTTAGCTAGAATTTCTATATTTTGTGGAGATGGGGAGGGTGGGCTGTCCTGGTGGTTGCAGATTTGAGGCAATTAGTGTAGCTCCCTCCTATACTGGGATGCATGGTATTCCGGGAGGGGGGCGCCTATTGATAATTGCAGCGGTTCTTCCATTAGATCCGTTAAATAATGAGACCAGCGCCTCCCTGCTTTGTAATTAGATCTTACATAGCCATTCACAGTAAATGTGAGCGTGTAACCTTGTAACTCATATGCATGAAGGGACATTTTGTTTCAAAAAAACAATGTAAAAAAGTCTCTGTCAGTATTTGTACATCTCATCCCTCTTTCAGCTCTTTCCATTATTGTCCACTTCCCCTCAGGCGGGTAATGTTTTGTAATGCTGTAAGGACAACTGCAATGGACTGATTTCATTGAAGCAACTTTCTCGTGCCCACGCAAAGAGAGGATAGCAAGTGAGCTCAGAAAGAGGGAGGCTTGGAAAAGGCAGATGGCATTAAAAAAAAAAAAAAAATTGAAGGAATAGTTTTATGTGTAGGTAATCTAGAAGAGAGAGGAATGTCTTGATTTCCTTTGTAGATTGTCAGCTACTTTTGCTATCACATTTCTTTGCATTAATTCTAAAAATATTTGGACTATAAATTTTAGAAATTTCTATTTTTCCTTTGCTGTTGGTATCTGTCTCATCTCCCATCTTAAGAGACTTGGGAAAAGTATATCAAAGAGTCCAATAAAAGGAATAGGTTAATTACTTGTTAGTGATGGAGAGAGGTTTTATGAAAATTACACTGATTTATATTTTTGAGATAGTCTCCCTCAGTTATGAACTTATGTGTAGTCTCAATTTTAGGATTTTCTGTAAGATGGATGGAATTTGAGCAAACTCTGGGAGAAAGTGAGGGACAGGGACCCGTGGCGTGCTGCAGTTCATGGAGTTGCAAAGAATTGGACTTGACTTAGTGACCCAACAAGAATGATAAGGTAGTAAGCATAAATATCAGATGAAACCGGTATAAGATCTGTATATGTAGATGAATCTTTTACTGGCAAATAAAGTATCTTAAATTTTTATGTTAAGTTAAATTTTTATGCCAGGTTTTTTGAGAACTGAGGAGTTTCATCTGTAAGCAACAAACAAACCATTATAGCACCCGGAATACTGGTTTCCAGACTTGTCCTAGTCTTTATTTTTTGTATGATCATTTCTATAATGAAATGTTTTAAGTATTTCTGATAATGCAGTTTTAAAATTTAAACGATCAGTGTTAGATTACAGATAACGTTTGAGTAGTGGTTTTTTTTTTTTTTCTGTTGTCTTCAGTACTTGTACTGTTCCTAAGTTTTCTGATCACAATCATAACTATCAATGGTCTGTGTTACATACATAAGTAGAGTAGGCCAAATATGCTAATTTTTAAAAGCAGTTAAAAGACACTTCAGAATATTTAAAGTTAAGAATTGCGATTTTTACTAGTCCAATACAATTAACATTTACTTGATCTCTCAAGTTGGAATATTTCCATGAATGTGTTCTGCAAATATTTTATGTTTTATTTCTCATAACCATTCTACTTCTGATTTTACCTAGTGGGTGCATTTTACTGTCAACTTACTAGTGAAGGATTAAGTTTAACTTTATTTTGTATTGTTTAGCCAATATCCCCTAGATAAACTCCTATTTATTTCCTTATAAAATGACTAACATGGTTAAAAATAGTTAAAAGACTATTTTTTGTCCAGTTTCTAAGTAATGAGATATTTTAAATGCCCAAATTCTTATTCTTTTCCAGGAGAAGCTATGTTGATTCATTCATTTATTTGGTAATATCACATTAAGGATCAAAGTCATTCTTTACTCGAGTTCTCAAAGTGTATAGCCATGTTTCTAGAAATGCTGTGTTGGTGATTGATCAGTAGGTGCCCAGTGATTTCTTCTTAACATTTTGAAAACGTGGACATTTTCTTAATTAAACATAGTTTTCTTAAATCTTACTCATGTTTTGTTTAATTTTGGGTATAAGAGATTTACAATACCATCCCACAGCTATACTCTTCCTATGATTAGAAGACATACAATGTTATTTTTAGTTCGAGCTTTTAAAGGTACAAATATCAAATACCTTACAGTAGTAGAAATACTTGCTCTAAAAAAAGGAACACATTGAGACTAATAAGTTCTCGAAAGAATAGTTACCGCCATCAGTTAGGTGCTGCCTGGTGACCATTGTACGCTTTCAGGAGTCCTCCCAGCCCTCTGTGTTCTCACAGCTTCAACTCTGGTTCATATCCTTTTCATTTCTTGCACAAATTTACAACTTTTCTGTTTATTGCCTACTCTCATTACTGTGCTATCTTTTATGTTTTAGCCCATCCGGTTCCACTTCGGAGAGAACATCCCAAAGCACAGATCTGACCATGTCACTCTCCTATTAAAACAACAACAAATCTTTGGCTCCCGCTTCCCGTTCCCAACACTGATTCTCAAACTTTCCTTCAATTCTCTGTTATTTGTCTCTTTTCCTCAAATTGTAAGGAACAGTGAACCTGAATTAGCCTACGGCAAGAGCGAAATTCCTTTGAAGCTTCATGTTCTGTCTGAAAAATTCAAATTGATTTTATGTTCTAGTAAAGTTGGATTTAATATAAAAACAATGACTTAAACTCAGTTAACTTCCCTCCAGATCTTTTTTTCATAAACTTGACACTTAAGGAAGAGCCACTGTCTTTATCCTGTGATTTTCCATACTCTGGTATTACCATGAGTACTCAGACATCACTTGAGAAGCATGACATACTAGGATAGAAATGTAAGGCTCTAGCTTTTTGTGACTTGGCCCCTGCCTACATTTCTAGTCTCACTTTTTTATTGGTCCTGCCCTGGATTCAACTCTAACTTTTTAAAGCTACCTCAATCCCTGAGTACTCTACGCCACTGTGATATGATATTTATACTTATGTCTTTGAATGTATGTGTTTTGGAATGTAATTGTAGTGATTGATTTATTATGACTAATGTTTGTAATAATTACTATCATTATTTATAATGAATAATAACGATAATGTGAACACTGGTTCTTATTCACTGTAGCCATTGTGTATATGTGTATGTCTATATATCTGAATAGTCTTTTGCAACTCTGACTTTAGAATTTTGATTAGTTAAGGTAGTGCCCTAATACATGGACTTTTAATTGTATTTCTATAAATTGTGTATATTTTATGATTAACCTGATTCTGGTTCAGTAGCGTTGTTACTAGGGTTTCAAAATGGAGAAACAATGGTATTTATTTCCTATATTGTTTGAGTTCACTCAGGTTTCTTTCTTACATATCATATGCGCATATTTTGTCTTTGTTGTATTTATTTTAAAATCTGAAAGACATTGTGTAATTAGAAAATGTGAAGTACTTGGGCTAATAGCCAGGATTGGTAAATAGAAAAAAGTCTGTTGTCTCACTTTGGATATTAGTAACTTTCATTTCATGGCAAATAGATGGGGGAAAAATGGAAACAGTGAGAGACTTTATTTTCTTGGGCTCCAAAATCACTGCAGGTGGTGACTGCAGCGATGAGATTAAAAGACATTTGCTTCTTGAAAGAAAAGCTATGACCAACCTAGACAGCATATTAAAAAGCAGAGACCTTACCTTGCCAACAAAAGTCCATCTGGTCAAAGCTGTAGTGTTTCCAGTAGTCATGTATAGGTACGAGGGTTGGACCATAAAGAAAGCTGAGCACCGAAGAATTGATACTTTTGAACTGTGGTGTTGGAGAAGACTCTTGAGAGTCCCTTGGACTGCAAGGAGATCCAACAAGTCCATCCTAAAGGAAATCATCCTAAAGGAATATTCATTGGAAGGACTGATGCTGAAGCTGAAACTGCAATACTTTGGTCACTTGATGTGAAGAACTGACTCATTGGAAAAGACCCTGATGCTGGGAAAGATTGAAGGCAGGAGGAGAAGGGGACGACAGAAGATGGGATGATTGGATGGCATCACCGAGTCGATAGACATGAGTTTGAGCAAGCTCCAGAAGTTGGTGATGGACAGGAAAGCCTGGTGTGCTGCTGTCCATGGGATCACAAAGAGTCAGAAACAACTGAGCAACTGAACTAAACTTTGATTTCAAAGTGCTCTATTATGGTAGTCAATTGAGAAGCTTGATAGTTAATTCATGGAGGCCCATTTAAATGCTATTTATTCCCACCTTTTTTTTTTATGTTAGTCAGAAACCAATAGAGTTTTCTCACATACTTTGTGTTCTTTAACTGTGGGATTTAAAAAAAACCTTATTTGTTTTCTCTAACAATATATTCAGTAATTATTGCCTCGTTTTAAGCTGGGGCTGTTAATTCATCACTTTTTCCTGACAATACCAGGATGTTTTTACATTATGAAATCATTCTTCTTCTTACTGAGGATGTCATTTTACTTACTTCAAAAGTTACCTATCGTATTTTCCTTTTTTCGTGTAATCACAATTGACTTAGGGGTTCTACATGTTTCCTGTGTCCAAGCCTAACAAGGACACTGAAAGCTGCTGAAAGAATATATTTCTACATTTCTGGGACACCACTGGCTCAGTGAACTTCTAGTCTTGGCAGAAATTCTTAAAAAGTGTTTCAGCAATGCTTATTCTTGCTCTAAAAACACATTTGAGAAGAGTACTTTGTGGTTAGCATCACAATGCTGAGTGTTAACGAGCAATCTAGAGAAGTTTCAGGTGATTTATAGACCATTCCCTAATTAATAAATGAGTTATGCTTATAAGTTATTTTTGGACTTGCAATGTGCTTTCCCATAGAAGGGATATAGTAGGTGGTATTTGGCTTTGCTGGTTAGCATTTTAACATTTACTTAAGCTATGATGCTTCTAAAGTATAAGGTTACTCTAAATAGTACAATAATATCTGGTTAGCTTTGTGCTGGAGCAGAGACTTCCAGTTTCCAGTCATTGATGGGCGCACCTGGGTCTTATGTGAAATGCTCAAGAAGGGGCTACATTTAAGGGAACTGTTCTTTAAGTGAATAAGATTCAGAAGATCAGGGCAGCATTAAATGAGATCAACTCCAATCAAAGGCTGTTGCTGCTAACAGGGTTACTAACCCCCTGAGGTTTGTCTCTTGATTCTTCTGTTTGCACTTACTGACCCTGTGTTACAGCCAGTAACCCTTAAGGATCTCCAGGGCTCATGTTTCATCTGTGGGCAAAAAGCTTTGTGCTTAGCCCGCTAGAACAGGCTAATGAAAGAATATTAAAATATAAATACAGAAAACCAAATCATCTATAAATTTAAAGATCTATAGTTGCTTATTAGAAATCCTGGGTGTGTTTTTACTTTGTTTGCCTAAGAAGCAGTTGTATTGCTCACAGGGGATAGTGTTCAGTGTGGGTTACTGAATGAGAAGTGGGAAGATCAGACCACTTAGAACATGTGTGTGTATTATCAATTTTGGCTCATGATTATCTGCAGAAGACCGTCCTTGGTTGTTATACCAATATCTTCCACTTGTGTCTCTAGACCTTTCTCCACCCTTATCACCTGCTTTGTGTCCTTGGAGGCTGACTTTGCTGTGGGTTGTACTAACAGGGCTCTCTCATTCTCTGGTTTCTGACTGCATTTGGCCAAACTTCTAGTGGAAGATCAAAGGGTGGAGGAGAGAAAGAGTGAGGCATTTATTCAGCCAGTTCCCTATCTTCCACGTAACCTGGGGCTTGGTTGTTTCCTCTTTCAAAGGTCACAGTTTCTTTCCAATGGGTCTCTCCATGCAACTAGAGGTGGCTCAGCTGGTAAAGAATCTGCCTGCAATGTGGGAGACCTGGGTTTAATCCTGGGTTGGGAAGATCCCCTGGAGAAGTGAATGGCAGCCCACTCCAGTATTCCGGCCTGGAGAATTCCATGGACTGTACAGTCCATGGGGTCACAGGGAGTCAGACACAACTGAGCGACTTTCACTTTTATTCAGCTAGGCTACCTGGGTGGTTGTAATCACTCCCCTTGCCTAATTAGGCCTGGGGGTTGTAGCAGACTGACTAGTGCTAACCATGGGCTTTCTCTGAACTCTTAAAGATAGTCTCTCTCAAAAATTTTCTCCACCTGCTTAGGTTTTGAGTGTGCCATCAGCTCAGACCCTGATGCTGTTGTCTACCTTCTCGGTCTCCTTTCTTCTTCTTGTTTTTCGTAATAGCGCCCAGATCTTTCTCTGAGGACCTGCCCCTCCCTTATTTAGTGATGTGATTTGACTGGGTTTCTCTCTGCCCCCATCTGTCCAAGTGACAACCATTGAACAGAATCCTTCGCTTTTGCCATTGTAATTGTTTAAAGGATGGGCAATAACCTGGACCTACGCCAGTCAGCACAGGGGAGTCCCTTGGCCATGGTGATTATTTCAGCCTGGTATAATAAAGAAGCTTAGGACTTTCGTTGTTAAGGTAAGTAATTCTTTCTTTGCATGGAATATGAATGCAGAGACTCACTGCTCTGATTCAGCTGACATTATGAGGACAAAGCAGACATCCAAAGGAGAATTGACCTGAAAAGAAAGAAGGAAGGAAAAAAAGTAGAGAAGCTGAGCTAGAACCCTGGTCAAACTGTGTCTAAAACTTGACCTACCTTTGAATTTCTTAGTTATGTAAGACTCTAACTTCCCTTCTCCTCCTGCCCTCAGTCTTTCCCAGCATATCAGGGTCTTTTTCAATGAGTCAGCTATTCACATCAGGTGACCAGAGTACTGGGGCTTCAGTATCAGTCCTTCCAAAGAATATTCAGAGTTTATTTCCTTTAGGATTGACTGGTTTCATCTCCTTGCTGTCTAAGGGACTTTTGAAAGTCTTCTCCAGCACCACAGCTGGAAAGCATCATTTCTTTAGTGTTCAGCCCTCTTTATGGTCCAACTCTCACATCCATATATGACTACTGGAAAAAGCATGACTTTGACTATACGGACCTTTGTTGACAATTTGTTGGCAAAGTGATGTCTCTGCTTTTTAACATGCTATCAAGGTTTGTCATAACGTTTCTTTTTCCAAGTGAATCTTATGTTATTACAACCAATAGTATCCTAAATAATATAGAATTCTAATTTAAAAGACATGAAACCTTAGTGGAAAGGGTGGCAGAAGACATTTTATCTAACCCTTTTGTTGAATAGTGTGTTAGTTGCTTGGTCTTGTCTGGCTCTTCACAATGCCATAAACTGTAGCCCACCAGACTCTTCTGTCCATGGAATTCTCCAGGCAAGAATACTGGAGTGGGTTACCATGCCCTTCTCCAGAGATCTTCCCAACCCCAGGATTGAACTCGGGTCTCCTGCATTGCATGAATACGATTTGTGGGGTCCTAAACACATGGATTCCAGCACATTTTTAACACATTTAGTCTCAAATCACTTCTTTGTAAGATATCCTGCTCCATCTTCAGACAGCTTTTGTTGTTATAAATGTCTTGGTTGGTTGGTTGGTTTGGTTTAGTCACTAAGTCTTGTCCGACTCTTGTGACCCTGTGGACTGTAGACTGCCAGGCTCCTCTGTCCATGGGATTCTCCAGGCAAGCATACTGGAGTGGGTTGCCATTTCCTTCTCCAGGGGATCTTCCCGACCCAGGAATCGAACCCAGGTCTCCTGCACTGCAGGCAGATTCTTTACCAGCTGAGCTATGAAGGAAGCCCTATAAATGTCTTATTTATATTAAATATATA
Organism: Aepyceros melampus; assembly: GCA_006408695.1. Classification (NCBI taxonomy): domain Eukaryota; kingdom Metazoa; phylum Chordata; class Mammalia; order Artiodactyla; family Bovidae; genus Aepyceros; species Aepyceros melampus. Next base: position 327,074 of record SJXQ01002666.1, read on the forward strand.
AAATCTATTTCCCTGAAATTTTGATGTCTTGATCCAACTTTTCTCCTCTACTAGCATGGAGAAATTATGGTATTCTCTTTCTTAACTCATAACCTTGCTTCCTTCAAACCACTCGATTTAGAACATGAGTCTGAGTTGCTTCACCGTCTTGTTTATTTTTCTCTAAACACACACATCACTATCATTTTGTTGTTGGATCTCTTAAAATGTGGCACTCAGAGTTGAGTATGGTAGTCTAGTTAGATCTTGTCATCCCTCAGCTGGAGCAAAGTCTCTTTTCTTTGAATTTCTATAATAATGATAATAACCTTTGTTTATTGGAGGCCTGCTGTGGTGGCGCAGTGGTAAAGAATTTGACTGCCAGTGCTGGAGATGTGGATTCAATCCTTGGATTGGTAAGATCCTCTGGAGAAGAAATGGCAGCCCACTCCAGTGTTCTTGCCTGGAGAATCCCATGGACAGAGGAAACTGGAGGGCTACAGGCCATGGCGTTGCAAAAGAGTTGGACAGGACTTAGCGGCTAAACAACTGTTGCTGAGCACTGTGCTGCTCTTGCATTATGTTTAATCCTTTTTTCAAGGCTGTCAGATCAGAATTTTTAATTCTCATTTTATTGATAGGGAAACAGAGATGCAGAATTAATGTCAAGCAGTCTGTGCAGTCATTCAGCTTATTGGTAGAGTGGAGAAAAGCTAATGTCTTTTTGATTCCAAAATTATATTCTTAACCCACACTGTGTTATGATTGTAACTCCCATACATACACTAGATCCTAAGTGTTTCAAAGGACAGGGGTTATGTAATATTTACCTTGGTGTCACCAGTGTTTAGCCTGGAAGCTGACACGTTGTTCCAAGGGAAGTTTAAAACAGAAGGAGACTACCCACCTCTTTGTTCTAAAATGCTATGCTTCTGTTAATGTGTCTGGCACATGGCAGGCTTTTAGGATTAGTTTGTAAGATGAACACATTTTGCATTGTAAGATTGCATGAGCTTTTTTGGCAGTGAACTCCATTCACATATAATTATTCTATCAGTCAACTGTTTATGACTTGTGAATAGGTTGAAAGCTGTAAACCCTCTCTCTGGAAAAGTTCTAATGTTCATGTGCAGGTTGCTCACTAGTGTCGGACTCTTTGTGACCCCATGGTATTCTCCAGGCCAGAATACTGGAGTTGGTAGCCTTTCCCTTCTCCAGGGAATTTTCCCAAGGCAGGGCTTGAACCGGGGTTTCCTGTATTGCAGGTGGATTCTTTACCATCTGAGCCACAAGGGAAGCCCAAGAATACTGGAGTGGGTAGCCTATCCCTTCTCCAGCAGGTCTTCCCAACCCAGGAATTGAACCGGGGTCTCCTGCATTGCAGGCGGATTCTTTACCAACTGAGCTATTAGGGAATCCCCTCTAATGTTCATAGGCACATAGAAATCTGCATGTAATTTAAAGGTGCTGTGGATCCTTGCAATTTACCTCTGATCTCACTCTGGGAAATTTTATACCTAGATTGAGAAACACCTTCCCACACTGTTATAATTTTGATCATATTTTTGGGACTTTACCTGAGTATGGACTAGAACATTTCCAAAGCTGCTTCTTGAGAAGAGTTTTCAGCAGAAGTTTCTGGGGGCACATTTATGCATAGGTGGCATGGTCGTCTTTCTGGGCAAGAAATAAATCAGGCTTCTTAATTTTCTTTCTAAGAAAGTCACTTATCACTTATGTTTGATGTCAGTGTTCATTGTTCTCTGGTTATGCAGTATTTAGTTCAGTTTAGTGGCTCACTCGTGTCTGACTGTTTGTGACCCCATGAATCGCAGCACGCCAGGCCTCCCTGTCCATCACCAACTCCCAGACTTCACCCAGACCCACACCCATGGAGTCAGTGATGCCATCCAGCCATCTCATCCTCGGTCGTCCCCTTATCCTCCTGCCCCCAATCCCTCCCAGCATCAAAGTGTTTTCCAGTGAGTCAGCTCTTTGCATGAGGTGGCCAAAGTACTGGAGTTTCAGCTTTAGCATCATTCCTTCCAAAGAAGTCCCAGGGTTGATCTCCTTCAGAATGGACTGGTTGGATCTCCTTGCAGTCCAAGGGACTCTCAAGAGTCTTCTCCAACACCACAGTTCAAAAGCATCAATTCTTCAGCGCTCAGCCTTCTTCACAGTCCAACTCTCACATCCATACATGACTATTGGAAAAGTATTACTAACATTTTACACAGTATGCCTGGCACAGAGTAGATGTTCAGAATTATTTTTCTTAGAGTCTAAGATACTATAATGTATTATTTCCCACTTAACATGTGTGGATGCAAAGGTTTCTCTTTTAAAAACATATCAAGACTACTCACAGTAACTAGTGCTATGATAAATTTCTTCGTTGTTAAGATTTCTGAGTCCTAACCTATTGTGTGTCCCTAAATTTGTTTTCTAGGCATTTGATGCTTAATTTTGAGCTTATTTATCATCATTATCTTTAGATTTCCTTCATTCTTATGCTTGTACATATGCTTTGTGAGTTTGAAGCTTTCTGTTAAACCTTTGTTACCAAAATAGCATTAGAATTACAGAAGAGAGTTCCAGAAAAACATCTATTTCTGCTTTATTGACTATGCCAAAGTCTTTGACTGTGTGGATCACAATAAACTTTAATGCTCAAAATTCTCCAAGCCAGGCTTCAGTAACATGTGAACCGTGAACTTCCTGATGTTCAAGCTGGTTTTAGAAAAGGCAAAGGAACCAGAGATCAAATTGCCAACATCCATTGGATCATGGAAAAAGCAAGAGAGTTCCAGAAAAGCATGTATTTCTGCTTTATTGACTATGCCAAAGCCTTTGACTGTGTGGATCACAATAAACTGTGGAAAATTCTGGAAGAGATGGGAATATCAGACCACCTGACCTGCCTCTTGAGAAACCTGTATGCAGGTCAGGAAGCAACAGTTAGACCTGGACATGAAACAACAGACTGGTTCCAAATAGGGAAAGGAGTACGTCAAGGCTGTATATTGTCACCCTGCTTATTTAACTTATATGCAGAGTACATCATGAGAAACACTGGGCTGGAAGAAGCACAAGGTGGAATCAAGATTGCCAGGAGAAATATCAATAACCTCAGATATGCAGATGACACCAGCCTTATGGCAGAAAGTGAAGAAGAACTAAAGAGCCTCTTGATGAAAGTGACAGAGTGAAAAGGTTGGCTTAAAGCTCAACATTCAGAAAACGAAGATCACGGGACCTGGGTCCATCACTTCATGGGAGATAGATGGGGAAACAGTGGAAACAGTGTCAGACTTTATTTTGGGGGGCTCCAAAAGCACTGCAGATGGTGATTGCAGCCATGAAATTAAAAGACGCTTACTCTTTGGAAGGAAAGTTATGACCAACCTAGATAGCATATTCAAAAGCAGAGACATTACTTTGCCAACAAAGGTCCATCTCATCAAGGCTATGGTTTTTCCTGTGGTCATGTATGGATGTGAGAGTTGGACCATAAAGAAAGCTGAGCACCGAAGAATTGCTGCTTTTGAACTGTGGTGTTGGAGAAGACTCTTGAGAGTCCCGTGGACTGCAAGGAGATCCAACCAGTCCATTCTGAAGAAGATCAGCCCTGGGATTTCTTTGGAAGGAATGATGCTAAAGCCGAAACTCCAGTACTTTGGCTACCTATGTGAAGAGCTGACTCGGAAAAGACCCTGATGCTGGGAGGGATTGGAGGCAGGAGGAGAAGGGGACGACAGAGGATGAGATGGCTGGATGGCATCACCGATTCGATGGACATGGTTTTGGGTGGACTGCGGGAGCTGGTGATGGACAGGGAGGCCTGGCGTGCTGCAGTCCATGGTGTCGCAGAGTTGGACACAACTGAGCGACTGAACTGAACTGAGACTTAGATCCATCAGCAGCGGCCCCCACATAAGGGAGTCCGCACTCAGCTAACCAGCTGCCTGGGAACCTTCGTCAGCAAGCTCGCGGCTCCTCCCGGAACAGAGGGGAGTTGGGAAGCAAGAGGCCTCCCTCACGCGACATGGCCCCACTGGCGGGCGAGCCCCGAGGCATGCCCTGTGGGGGAACCAGGACCCGTCCCTCTGGGCCTCGCGGGCTGCACCTGGACACGCTGCCATCCTCACTGTCCCGATCAGCCTGGACCACGGCAAGGCCTGAGCCTAGGACTGGCTCCCAGAAGCAGTGTCACACCCGTCCTGGCTGGACGGGGGCTCTGCCTGCCACCCCCCAGCTCGGAGCTGCGGGGAGGTCTGCGGGAGCCCGCAACAGCCCACAGCGCTCCTGTCGCCGAGGCCCATGGGTCAAAGTCCTGTCCATGGCGCTGGCTCACTGGTGGGGGCGGCCCCGCCCAGAGCAGCCAGGGAGGCCGGGCCTGCCCATGACACTGCAGGGAAGCCTTGGTCCAGGGTCCAGGGCAGAACCCAGCTGGGTCCCTGCAGCTCGCTCCCTGGGCCCAGGACACGCGCCAGCCTCCCTGCCCGCCCAGGAGGTCCTTGGCTGCCTGTTGTGCCCATGGAGCCCTGGCCCGGGCCGGTGCCACGGTGGGTCTGCCCGGGACCCCAACTGCACAAAGGAGCGTCTCTAGGATGGGCGGCTGGCCGCGGAGTCAAAGGCTCACGTCACAGCCCTCCCCGCCGGGCCCCTGCCCCTTTGAAGCCTCGGTGAGTGATTGAAGCGTCTCCTTCGGAGGGCAGAGAGCGCCGCGAAACCCGACTCTAAGCTCCGGGATAAAGGTAGTTTGTTTCCTCTCAGCCGGTCTGTCAACACCTCCTCAGTAATTAGCCCTAATTATTACCCAGGGCCGGCCCCCATTTGGTTATTAAATCAGAAATAGTATCGTGGCCGGCCGTCTGTCAGCGCCCGCCTGGCGACCTTGGATTCACTGGATCCTCTGTCAGTATCCGTGGCTTCAAAGATGCAGGCCCGGGAGGGGCTCGGGCAGGCAGCTCAGGGCTGCAAGCAGGTGGGGGCCAGGCCAGTGTCCCAGGCGGCTTCGGGGACCGGGGGGCAGGAACTAGGCACCCAGGGGCCCCAACCTGCACCTCGTCCCGACCCACCACCCCTGCCTCCCAGCCTGGCATGGCTGTGTGTGGGGAGGGTGGTCAGGAGCAGCCCAGCGGCCCACCTCAGCATGGCCCACTCCCCGAGTGTCTCACCCACACGAGCTGCAAGGGACGACTGGCAGCCGTGGGTGTGCAGCTGCCCATCAGACCCCTTGGGACGGCGGGATGGACCAGGAGGAAATGCCAGGGTGAGGGGCCGCTGCCCTGGGAGTCAGACATGGCAGGAAGGCAGGCCACGTGGGTGTGCTCGGATGGCTGCCGGCACTTAAGGGCAGGATGGGACCCCAGCCAGCCGTGGGCCGCCGGCCTGTGTGTCCCTGGTGTGGGCGTGGAAAAGCCCCCCGTTGCCTAGGAGGTGGGCCCACTCCCGGGCACAGGCCTCGGCCCCACTCCCACCAGGAGGTCTGCCCCCCATGGCACAGCAGTCCAGGGTTGACCATGCTGCCTGACGGCAATCCGCAGGGCCTGGGATGCGGCTGACACCCGCGGGCTGGCACCCGGAAGCTCCAGGGAACTTGGAAGGGCCCACACCTGCGGGGGTAAGGGCGTGCCCACTCGGGGCCCCTTGGCGGCCCGAGCAGGCTGCTCCCACGTGGGCAGGTGTGGGGGTGCGGGCTCACCCCTGCTGCTGGCTGGGCCAGCGCTGCTCAGACACGCAAGGG
>SJXQ01002666.1:375692-386648 GCA_006408695.1 Aepyceros melampus
CCTGGGTGGGGATGCTGACCTGGGTGGGGCTCCGACCTGAGCTGAGGATGCTGACCTGGGTGGGGCCTCTGACCTGGGCTGGGGGACCTCTAACGTGGTGGCAGCAGGGATGCCAGGCTGGTGGAGGGAAGGGAGCCGTGTTTCAGGAGAAGGTCCCCTTCGGCACCGCTGGGGGGTGGGGGCGGGCCACCGCAGGGCTCTGGGACCCGGACTCCCAGGTCGGCGGTTTTTGGGAGAGTGTGGACCTGGGACCAGGCTGCAGAGTAGGGTCTGAGCGCCTCGGTTCCCCGGGGAGGGAGCGCTCCGGGGCCCAGGCGAGGGCTCAGCGGTGTCCCCGTCCCACCGGCAGGCCTGGGGGCTCCTGGGCCTTCCGTTCTGTGAAACTGGCAGCCTTCCCAGGAAGAAAGCTGGGCCCCTTGGCCTGCTGCTGCCTTTGAGGTTTGACCAGCAGCTTCCTTTGGGCTTGTTGGGTCAGATAGACAACGGCGGGCACGGGTAACGGCATGGTACTGGACTGGCTCAGGGGCCGCCAGGCCTTTGAAAGGGACAATGTGGGTGGGGTGTCGGGGCCCAAGGGAGTCAGAGAGCAGGCACAGGTCCCTGGGACCCCCGCCCGAGGCTGCCTGCTGGACCTGGCCCCATGCCCTCCTGCAGAGCTGGGCGGTGTTGCTGGATGTGTTGCTTCTTCCAGAAGCTGTGAGCTTGTTGGGTGGACACCTTGCGGGGCTGGGGCATCGTAGGGAATGGCCTTGAACCGTAACACACACTCAGCTCTGTTCCAGTCTTTACATGAGGCCTCGTGGCTGGGTCTGGCAGGGACCGAGTCTCCCCAGTGGGTGATCGGAGGCCACAGTAACCTGGGGTTTTGAACCCTGAGGGAGGTCAATTGAGAAGATTTTAGACGTCGAGTCCTCAGGTCTCTAGATGGTGACCTCACGTGGTGAGGCCACGGTGGCCATCTGCTGGATTTCTCCAGTTGCCGTGTGAACGAACGTTTGTGGAGACATCAGGGTCACGTGGCAAGGCCACTGACGTCTGGAGCAGAGCTCGGGAGAGGTAGGCGCCCCGTGGCGTGTGCAGGGCCCACAGCAAAGTTCCCACCACTGTGTCTCCCTTCGACATGCAGGCCTCTGTCAGACCGAGCTGGACACGGGCAGTGACAGGACTGAGTCCCCGGCCAGGAGGGAGGAGGAAGATGGGAAAAACTGACGTTCGGAGCGTTACACCGAATACTGAGTAAACGGGAAGGACTGAGGTTCTGGCGATGCCGAAACGTGCATGTGGGCTGTGCAGCCCAACACGCAGGTGGTGATAAAACCTCAGAGGCATCGACTGGGCAGGACTGGACTCTGATGACCCACAAGGTGTCTTGTTTTCTCCACTGATAACTGCTCTCTGTGGGCACTTCCTTTTGTGATCCGTGGTAAAGTGAAGAGTGTTCATGTTTACAGACTCGTTCCCGTCTCACCTTGCTGTTCAGTCGCTAAGTCCTGTCCAACTCCTTGTGACCCCATGGACTGCAGTACACCTGGTCACCCTGTCCACCACCAAATCCTGGAGTTTGCTCAAACTCATGTCCACTGAGTCGATGGTGCCCTCCAACTATCTCGTCCTCTGTCACAACACAGGAGTTGCGAGTTACCTTTTATTTGGGGCAAAATTAGGACCATAGCCTGGGAGACAGCATTTCAGGTCGCTCAGGAAGGCGCTCGAAAGAGGAAGGGGACAGGTCAGTGTATGTGTGATTTTGACGAAGGGGAGTGCTTGCAGTCAAGTCTGCGGAAGGTTGCTGGTACAAGGAGCAGCTGTTGCCGGAAGGAATCGAGTGCTTTTTCAGATAGAGAAGGTGCAAACACTGGGATCCTGAAATCAGCTCCTGAGAATCACTGGCTCTCTGAAGACCTGTCCTGCCGGTGTTCCCTGAACTCCTTCAGGGCGTGCTGGAGATCAGCAGCTGCAGGGGCACATGACTTAACCCTTGTGGAAGGCAGATGGAGAGTTTGTAAGTGACAAGGACTTGTCTCCCTCTCTCTTGCCTTTCATTTGTTGGCCGTGCTGGGTCTCCACTTTTGCGTGGGCTTCCCCTAGTTCCTCTAGTCTGGTGCGTGGGCCTCTCGTTGCAGAGTGCGGGCTCTGGGGCGCACGGGCTTGGTTGCTCCACGAAACATGGGATCTTCCCGGGTCAGGGGTCACACCCGTGTCTCCTGCATTGCAGGCAGATTCTCCACCCTTGAGCCAGCAGGGGAGCCCTGTCTCCCCTTATTATTTTGCTTGAGGACAAAAATGACTCTCCTCCCTCAACAAAAACGCATTCCACATTCTCTGCGTGCTTTTCGCGTAAGAACATATCTTCGCTTTCCTGCCTTGTGGACAAAGTTGTTTTCCTTTGCTCGGACTAGTGGTAGTTTTATTCTCACGTGTTGATTGACGTTTGTAACCGTTAGCAGCCGTTATTTTTTAGAGAGAACAAGGACGTGGACAAGCACAAGTGATCTGTCCTATCCCAGTATTCTGCAGCAGTTGAGCAAATTTTGAGAAGACAGCCTCCCATCATCCGTAAGGTTGGAGGAGGAAAGGACAGCCCACTCCAGTGTTCTTGTCTAGAGAGTCCCATGGACAGACGAGCCTGGCGGGCTACAGTCCACGGGGTCGCACAGAATCGGACACGACGGAGCGACCAACACTTTCATCTTCAAGTGTCTTCAGCTTCTTTGTTATATAAACATCAGAAGCCAGAGTACAGAAACGTAAACTCATGCCTTCTTAATCATGAGTGTTTCAGCACCTTATCTTATATACAATTATACAGATATTTGGTGACAGGGAAATTTAAGTGGAGGTTGTCTTGTTCAGGCTTCAGGAGTAGAGGAGCAGGCCTCTGACCGACCTCTGACCCTAGCGGGATCACAAGCACATCAGTCCTACTGGCAAGTCAGGTGGCACTTAGATAAGAAAGGGACTTGGAATTTCTTAAGCCCCGGTGGACCCAGCCAGCCCCCTGAGGCCTGAGGAATCTTATGACTCACAAGGCAAGTCAAACAGCATTGTGAAACTTAAACCCCAACTGCAGTTTTTTTCTGCACAAACTGATGATGCTGTCGGCCTGCTGCCTGGGGTTGGGAGCAGGAGCCCCCAGAGCTGCAGCTTGGAGTCGCCTGTGCGGTGGACACACCACCCAGGACCCTTCCGCTCTGGGACTCCAGACTGTGTGACGTGGGACTTCTCCACACTGTCACGTCTGGGCGTGGATGCCGGCTCAGTCTGGTGGTGTGTGCACTATTACTTCTCTCTTACTTCTTTTCCACTAATGACTGTATTTGAGAATTTTAAAAAAATTGTCTTATTCACTTACTTTTGGCTGAGCTGGGTCTTGTTGCTGAGGCTCCTCCGGTGACAGCGAGCAGGCGCTGCTCTCTAGCTGGGGAGCGCGGGTTGCTCACCGCCGTGGTTCTCCTGTTGCAGAGCGTGGCTCGAGGACACAACGGGCTCCAGGAGCCGCACACGCAGGGTCAGCTTCTCCATGGCGTGTGGAGTCTTCCCGCACGAGGGGTTGCACCTGTGTCCCCTGCATATGTGGGCAGACTCTTAACCACTGGGCCACGAGGGAAGTCCCTGGACATTGAGATTAAGTTGGACAATCCTCTGTTAAAAAGTGAAATTGTTTGTTTGTGTGTAACGAGTGCTTTCTCTTTTTGACAAATGCCTCAAACCTAAAATGAAAGGAAAACTTTTGGCAAAACAACGGGATATCTACCGTTTAACTTAACTTGGTAGAACTCTTAAGGTTTCAAATTACCAAGATTTTGGAAACGGTTTTTAGGCAGGCCAAAACACAATCATTGCGGAAAGAAAGTTTGTCTGAATAGTGACTGGAGGATTTCCTTGGTGGTCCAGTGGCTAAGACTCTGTGCTCCCAATGCAGGGGGCCCGGGTTTTGATCCCTGGTCGGGGAGCTGGATCCCAAATGCTGCAAATACATAAATGAATATTAAAAAAAAGAAGAGAGACTAGATTTGATTAAAATCAAATTTATAATCTTAAATGTCCAGTTGATACGATACTAGCTTATTTGACTAGTCAGCCAAGGAGATTTAAGTGTGTTGCAGTGTATGTGATGCTGACAACTCTAAAGATACACCTACTTTGAGATGAACACTTACTAAGCTGGTTTTATTTAGCAAAGATTTCCCCAAGTACACGAACTAGAACAACAGTTGAGTTGGTGCTTGTATCTTTGGGAGTTTTAGGGAGGTTTCTTTACATAAGTGCCTGTTCCTCTGGAAGCCAGGCAGGATAGAGTCCCTGGAAGGCATTGCGGACCTTGATCTGGTCATACCATCTGGAGGTGGGGAAGGAGCGTATGTATATAAACAAAACACAATTGTACATAAAAATTTATGCCTAGCTATGCATCAGTCGTAAACAGTTACGTAAAACCCACCAGTTTATGTAGGAGTTGGACCGTGTCTGCTCTGTTTGGAATGTTAATCCGAATCGTGTTGTAGTGAGTGGGGCACACCCGTGTGCTGTGATGCCTGAAAGCCCCTCGACCCTGATGTATCATCTCAGGGAGGCATAGACTAAATGCTCCCAGTTCACCGTGCTTTTTCCTTTTCACCATCAGCTGGTTGCTCCTGGGGGATCCCTGAGTCCCCGGAGAGGTGCCAGGGGGCCCAAGGTTTCCAGGACTGGGGGAACTGAGAGGCTGGGGAGGAGGGCGAGGTGAGCAGGCGGCTGGAGCCCCCGAGGGCCACGTGCTCCTGTGCGGCCCGAGGAAGTGAAGTGGGCGGGGCCAGCTGGGCGGAGCCAGCCGGCGGCTCCTGCCCGCGGCGCTGCAGGGACCCCCAAGCCTAGGAGCCGCAGAGCTGTCCTCCCTGTGGTCTGCGGGTCGGGAGCCAGAATCACAGCGGACAGGAGACGAGGCCACAGCCCTCGGGCTTCTGTGTCCCACGCCGTGCCCCACGCCACCCAAGAGAACAGGCCCCCGGCCCAGGCACGTCCCTAGTTCGGGCAGCCGCCGGGTTCCCCCTTCCTGAGGACTCCCCTTCTTGCGCCCCACACCCACCCCCCGCCCCCGCGCTCTCAGGCCTGCCTTTCTAGGGGAGGCGGGGCGGCCTGTGTGACTCCTGGCGAGGACCCACCCACTCTCGCACGTCGCCCTAGCATCGCGGGACTGAGAGCCTGTGGGCCGTCTGCAGCCCAGCCTGGGCTTGAGGGGGCCAGGGCCCTGGCCGGCATCTCCATCAGCCCCTTGGGGGGTTATCAGGAGGAGGGTAGTGGCGATCCCAGGTGATGGGAGGGTCTGGCTTGGGGTTGCAAGGAGACCACTTAAGAACGGGCTTATAATAAGGAAGCTTTGGGGGTGGGCTGTTGCTGCTGTTGTGAGAGGGGCCCCCCCACCAGGTTTGTGCTCCATCTCGAGGGCTTGGGGAACACACACCTGGCCGGGGGAGGAAGCGCGGGACCGACAGCCTTCCCCTCCTCCCAGAGGCGGTGAGTGTGCGCCTCCGGGCGGGGCGGGTCGAGGCGGGCGCCCAGGCTCAGGGGCACGCACATGGGGAGCTGGGCTGGTTCTTCTGGATCCTGCTTCCCAGTGGGGGTGCTGTGTTCCTTCTTCTTGTGGGGACAGAGAGGACAGAAACAGGCTTGCTTGTTTTCTTGGTTTTCCACCGTTTCTGATGAAGTGAGACCTGTGTAAGTCGGAATTTACCACTCTAAGCACATGCACGCCTACAGTTGGGTGGCATCGAGCGTCCACGTGCTGTGCAGCCGTTCCACGGTCTTCAGAATTCCCACGCCGCCCCAGGCAGAAGCTCTGTCCCTTTCGGCAGTGACTCCCCGCGGCCCCCAGCCCCTGGCAGCCTCTGTTCTCCATCCTGTCTCTGTGAGACTGCCCCTTGTGCGCGTTTCATCCGGGTGTGATCATTCAGAATTGATCCTCACGTGTCTGGCTGATCCCACGAGCGTGACGTCCCCCTGGTCCCTCCGTGAAGTCGCCGGTGTCCGCACGTCCCTCCCAGTGGGACGGGGTTGGGGCTGCAGGCATCTTAGTGTGACTGAGGGGTACCCCAGTGTGCGGAGAGGCCGCGCCGCCTCTGGCCGTGGTCCGTGTCCCCTCGCGGCCCCTGTGCCTCACACTGTCCTGAACGTGGGTGCACAAATACGGGTTCAAGCCGCTGCTCTCGGGCGTCCTGCGTCCGCTCCCGGAGGTGGGATTGCTGGGTCATATGGTCTCTCTGTGCTTACCTTTCTGAGGATCCGCCAACTGTTTTCCACAGCAGCTGCTACATCTTGGGTTCCACCAGCCTTGCTTGAGTTTCTGATTTCTCCGTGGCCCCGCCAGCACAGGGCGGGTCACCCCAGCGCGTGTGAAGTGGTGCCTGCGGCTTTGATCGGACCCCAGGTGACGTGCTTCCTGGTCACTGGCGTGTCTTCTTTGGGGAACTGTCTGTCTGTGTTCTCCGTTTTGTTCCTAACTGGTTCATTTCTGAGTTCTGGGAATTCTTATGTATACTTAGGATTTTAAACCCTCATCAGATAGGTGGTTTGCAAATATTTTCTCCGCCCCCTGGGTTGCCCTTTGCTCTCTTGATGGTGCCCTTTGATGCACAGAAGTTTTGTGGTGGTGAAATTCTATTTTTCCTCTATTGCCTGTGCTTTTGGTGTCATATTTAAGAAGTAGAAGCGAAGCCGCTCAGTCGTGTCCGGCTCTTTTGGACCCCATGGACTGTAGCCTACCAGGATCCTCAGTCCATGGGATTTTCCAGGCAAGAGTACTGGAGGGGGTTGCCATTTCCTTCTCCAGGGGATCTTCCCAACCCAGGGATCAAACTCGGGTCTCCTGTGTTGTAGGCAGACGCTTTACAGTCTGAGCCACCAGGGAAGCCGAGAATCCGTAGCCAAATTCGAGGTCCTGAAGAGTTACTCCTGTGTTTTCTTCTATGAGTTTTACGGTTTCATGTCTTAAAATTAGCTTCTGGACGTGAGTGGAACACACGGAAGCAGGGGACGCGTGTGGGACACCCAGCACAGGGCTCTGCGGGTGCCGCTCGGCCGCCAGCCCTCCCCGCCGGCCAGTGGCTCCTCTGTCCTCCTCTGAGGGCAGCGGGGCCCTTCACCCTCCTGGGGCCCAGAGCCGCGCAGAGCGGTGGGAACCTCAGGCCGCCGCCGGGGGAACTGAGCGGCCTCGCTGTGGTCCTTTGGCACAGGCGCTCCGGTGCTGGGACCCCCAGTACAAGGGGCTCCCCGGGTTGTCTGCCCGAGGAGGGTCCGCCTGGCCTTACCTGGAGGGCTTCCTCCCAGCACGTCTGCCTGGTTCCGTTGTAAGACCTCACGGCCTTTTTTCAGAATCTGTCGCTCCAAAGACCACAGTGACTCGAATTCGATGCAATAGGCAAGAGGATTTATTAGGCCGACGCGCCGGGGTTCAGTCTCCACGCAAGGAGATGAACCCCGAATATCAATTGTGAGGAACTTTTATACCGAAAAATCACAGGCAGGTGTGGGAGGGGTCAGGATATTGGGAACAATGTGGTAGGGGGCCATAGGCAGGTGTAGGTGGGGTGAGGACATCTGATTGGTGGGATAGGTCTGCAGATAATTAAGTCGAAACAGTTGACTGACCACCCTGCAGCGCTTGGCCAGTTCTTAAAGAAACAATTACCCGGAAAAATCCGACAGTAAATACATCTTTGAGAGGGGGTCTCTTCGCAAGGTCAGGAAACTAGGTTATAAGTCATCAGTTAAGAATTAATAGAATGGGGCTTTGTTAAGGACCAGGAGACTCTGAGTCACCAGATAAGGAGTAAGTTATCTCCTGTGAGGCATGGCCTGCCTCCGGGGTTTTAATCAAAAAGGGGACTTAAAATTTTAACCTCGACGCGCCGGGGTCAGTCTCCACGCAAGGAGATGAACCCCGAATATCAATTGTGAGGAACTTTTATACCGAAAAATCACAGGCAGGTGTGGGAGGGGTCAGGATATTGGGAACAATGTGGTAGGGGGCCATAGGCAGGTGTAGGTGGGGTGAGGACATCTGATTGGTGGGATAGGTCTGCAGATAATTAAGTCGAAACAGTTGACTGACCACCCTGCAGCGCTTGGCCAGTTCTTAAAGAAACAATTACCCGGAAAAATCCGACAGTAAATACATCTTTGAGAGGGGGTCTCTTCGCAAGGTCAGGAAACTAGGTTATAAGTCATCAGTTAAGAATTAATAGAATGGGGCTTTGTTAAGGACCAGGAGACTCTGAGTCACCAGATAAGGAGTAAGTTATCTCCTGTGAGGCATGGCCTGCCTCCGGGGTTTTAATCAAAAAGGGGACTTAAAATTTTAACCTAGGTTCCTCACCGTCAGTGGCTCTGTTCATGGTCCCCGGCACCGCGTGAAGCTCCCGGCAGACCTGGGCCGTCAGGTGGCTGAGTCCTCACCCAATTTTTATACAGTTCAGGCATTGTGGGAATTACAAGTTATCCTTCACAACTCCAGGTCCACCAAGGACTTTGGCATTTAAATGGAATATTACTTTTTATTTTTTTATATTTATGTGTAACATTGATTAGTTTTTTCCCATCAACCCAGAGAATCCATCAAAGTGGCCCAGCTGCTGAACACAGTCGTGATAAAGTCACACGGGTGTGTGGTTGGGGGACCTAGGCTGGCAGAACGGAGCCAGTGGGCAGTGCTGGCCACTTCAGGCCACGTGCCCCCATTGCACTGTCACCTGTCCAGGAAGTGCAGTCGTCCCCACTCCACTGCACCCCAGATTCCCCCCACCTGCCTCCTGCCCCGTGGGGCACCTGCTGGCCTGGCCTGCAGGCAGTACCGCAGGGACCAGGGAGACCGTGGATGGTGTCCAGGGCTGGGGCGACATTCCAGGCAACGTCTCGCTGCCTGTCTGCTCTCCCCCGAGGCAGGGGCGGCCTGCAGCAGGCCCCCATGCCAGGACTCTCGTCCCTCTCAGGCTATGGTTCCTGATTGACTGTCTATCGGCAGGAGAACTCCACACAAGCTGTCTGCTTTGCAGCAGAGCTCGGAGGAGGGGCGTGGCCTTCAGGGAGGCGGGTCAGGTGGGGCCCTGACCTCCTGACCACGTGCTGTGCGGAGGAGGGGCGCTGGGCGTGGCCTTCAGGGAGGCGGGTCAGGTGCGCCCCTGTGCCTGGTGTTCACAGGCCATGCATGCAAGGCCACTGGGAAGTCTGGGTGTGCACACTCCCCTGTTCCTCCCTGCCCTGCCTGCCCAGACCCTCATTGTGGCCCAGTCTGCTGGAGTCCTGAGCTGTCCAGGGAGGGGCGGTCACCCCTCCAAGACCCGCAGCCTGCCTGCTCTCCCACGTGCCTTTCCCAACAGGCACTTCTGGAGGAGCCGGTCCTGTGCGGCCCCGCCCGGTGCGTCACCCACGAGTGACCACAGCCCTGCTGGAAGCTTCCCGCGCTTTCCCGCTTTCAGGCCTCTGCCCTGTGCTGGCTCGGCCCGGCTGTGTCTCAGGGGCCCCGGGCCGCTCCTCTGACTGGGGACCTCCGCTACCCGCCAGAGGGTCGCCTGCCAGGGGGAGGGCCGATCTCGTGCTCACTGTGGTGCCGGCGGGTGGCAGGGTAGGCGTCCTCCTCACGGGACAGGCTGCCATGTGTGGAACAGCCGGCTTGGGGCTGCCTGTGTCTTTCCCCGGAAGCTCACGGGCCACACGCGCCCCCGGGCTGTCCCCAGTGTGTGCCCCAGGCGGCTCTGAGTGCGGCTGGCCGCCGCTGTGGGGACTGTCCAGCCTCGGGCCAGCTGTGCCCTGGGCTGCCAGAGACCCCGTCTTTCCACCCAGGGCAGAGTCCCCGGGGACGCGGTTTGCAGGTGGCCCCGGCCGTCTCACCTGGGTCTGGCCACCGGGCACGGGGCTGGCCTCTCGAACCTCCTGGGTGGGTCAGCCAGGCGGGCAGGTGACTACCCCGTGGTGACCACGTGCTCCCAGGGTCCTGCCGGCGGCCGCGGGGCCTAGCCGAGCCCGGAAGCCCCGCCCCGCCCCGCCGCGGGAGCTGGAGGCCCCGCCCTGAAGCCCCGCCCCGCCCCGCAGATGCTGGAGGCCCCGCCCCTGCTGCTGGCCGCTGCGGCCGCAGGCCTGGCCCTGCTCGCGCTGCGGTGGCTGGCCCTGCCGGACCTGCGGCTCTTCGGCTGGGCATTTCTCGGCTGGAACGAGCTCGTCGTGAACCCCGTCCGCAGCCTCCTCATGGGCAGCAGCAAGGAGCAACGCATCCTGCAGCACGTGCTGCGGCACGCGGTGGCCGGGGACCCGCAGAGCGTGCTGGCCGCCATCGACCGCTACAGCTCGGAGAAGGAGTGGGCCATGCACGTGGGCGACAAGAAAGGTGGGTGGCGGGGCGGCCCGGGCGCGGGTCCCGCGGGAGGCCGCTGTAGGGGAAGCCCCGCCCCCACTCCCGGAGGTGCCGTCGGGGAGCCCGGCCAGTGCTGGGAGGGACAGCCGCCAGGCAGAGCCAGGTGCCCCCGGGGCGGGCCGTGGGTCCTGGGTGTCCAGGCTGGCCCCAGGGTGCACGGAGACCCTTGGACTGCGTCCTGCGCGGGCGCCAAGCCTCGCCCCGCCCCCGGGGCCGCTTCCCGACCTTTGGACTCCAGCCGGTATGCATAGCACCCCTGGAGTCAGGGCAGCGGACGCGAACTCGGGACGGACGTCAGGGCTGCCAGCGGTCTAGCAGCCTTGACCCTTCCGACTGTGTACAGCTCAAGGGAGCGGGGCAGGCTCTCCGTGCAGCCCGGGGCCGGAGTCGGTGGGGCTTCCAGGGCGGCTCTGGGCGGGGCCAGGCTGGGGGCAGCCGGGAATGCTGGGAGGGGAGGACCAGCGCGAGCAGAAGCGCGGAGGCCTGGGGGCGGGAGCTCGGGCTGAGCGCGGTGGGGCCTGCGGCTGGCCGGAGGGCGGAGGGCGGAGGGCGCTGGGCCAGCGCGGGGCGGGGCG
>SJXQ01002667.1:5600-136249 GCA_006408695.1 Aepyceros melampus
CAGGGTGACAATATACAGCCTTGATGTACTCCTTTTCCTATTTGGAACCAGTCTGTTGTTCCATGTCCAGTTCTAACTGTTGCTTCCTGACCTGCATACAGATTTCTCAAGAGGCAGGTCAGGTGGTCTGGTATTCCCAACTCTTTCAGAATTTTCCACAGTTTATTGTGATCCACACAGTCAAAGGCTTTGGCATAGTCAAGAAAGTAGAAATAGATGTTTTTCTGGAACTCTCTTGCTTTTTCCATGATCCAGTGGATGTTGGCAATTTGATCTCTGGTTCCTCTGCCTTTTCTAAAACCAGCTTGAACATCAGGGAGTTCACGGTTCACGTATTGCTGAAGCCTGGCTTGGAGAATTTTGAGCATTACTTTACTAGCATGTGAGATGAGTGCAATTGTGCGGTAGTTTGAGCATTCTTTGGCATTGCCTTTCTTTGGAATTGGAATGAAAACTGAACTTTTCCAGTCCTGTAGTTTCTGTAAAATTAAGTCCTTCTTCAGGGATTTCTCAACTAGGCCAGATGATCAGGGTATGCATGGTGTCAACAGTATTTTTCTTAGTTTTGAACTTGATCTTTTTTTTAATTTTTAAATTTTTTGTTGTTATTGTTGAAGGGTAATGCTTTATAGAATTTTGTTGTTTTCTGTTATACCTCAACATGAATCAGCCATAGGTATACATATATCCCCTCCCTTTGGAAACTCCCTTCCATCTCCTGCCCCATCCCAACCCTCTAGATTGATACAGAGCCCCTGTTTAAAAACCACAGGACACAAAATCATGAAAAGGAGTTAGCAAATTTTTCCTAATCTGTTATCTTTGGTAAGTCAATCATGTACAATACAAGTCATTCCACAGGGAAATTTCTGTTAACCCTAGAGTTTAATTCCATGATTGTGGTTTAGACTGGATTTTAGGAGGCAATGCTGGGGTGTGATTGGAAACTGGGGGTTTCAGCATTTCAGAGCCCTGGGTTCAAATCCTATCATTGGCAGCTAACAGCCCTGACCAAAAATCACAGCCTCTCAAAGTCCTGTTTTGTGCATCTATAAGATACCACCTTCCTTTCACAGCTTTCCTGTAGGACTTACACTGTTCTTATACATTATTTAGAACACTGTCCAGCTCAAAACAGATGTTCATTAAATGACTGCTTCTGGAAATAGATGTGAGTTTATTTTTTAATTTTTTCCTTTTTTAAAATCTTTTATTATTTATTTATTTATTTTTTACTTTACAATATTGTATTGGTTTTGCCTACAGGATGCTTGGGGCTGGTGCACTGGGATGACCCAGAGCGATGGTATGGGGAGGGAGATGTGAGTTTACAATCAGTTTGAATACACATGAGGATCACCTGGTAGATTTGTTTTAATGCAAATATTTATCACATTATATATATATATATATATATATGAGATAATTTAAAAGAATGAAGTAATGCCATCTGCAGCAACATGGATGGACCTAGACACAATCACACTAAGTGAAGGAAGTCAGACAGAGAAAGACAAGTATCATATGGCATCACTTAAGTGTGAAATCTGATTTTTAAAATGATACAAATGACCTTATTTACAAAACAGAAACGGACTCACAGAAACAGAAAACAAACATGATTACCAAAGGGGAAGGGTGAGGTATATATATATATATATATATATGAGATAATTTAAAAGAATGAAGTAATGCCATCTGCAGCAACATGGATGGACCTAGACACAATCACACTAAGTGAAGGAAGTCAGACAGAGAAAGACAAGTATCATATGGCATCACTTAAGTGTGAAATCTGATTTTTAAAATGATACAAATGACCTTATTTACAAAACAGAAACGGACTCACAGAAACAGAAAACAAACATGATTACCAAAGGGGAAGGGTGAGGGAGGGATAGATTAGGAGTTTGCTATTAGCAGACACAAACTGCTAAATATAAAATAGGTAAATAACAAGACCCTACTGTATAGCACAGGGAACTATATTCAACATTTTGTAATAACCTACGGTGGAAAATAATCTGAAAAAGATTGTTATATATATATATGTATGTATAATATACTTTGAATTACTTTGCTATACACCAGAAGCCAATATAATACTGTAAATCCACTATGTTTAAATAAAAAAGAAAAAATCAATTATTATGAGACCTCTTTATCTAGTCAATCAGATAGCAATCAGGCATCTTTATTTTATAATAAGCTACAATGGAGATTAGAGCACAAAGCTTGATGTGAAAAATCAAAGAGGTCTAACTGTCTTTTCATTGTAACAGTATTTTTAATGAGGGAATAACAAGACGAGCTTTGGGGTTAAATGTAGAAAGAGAATTCCACACTTAGATGACATAGATAGCAATCAGGCATCTTTATTTTATAATAAGCTACAATGGAGATTAGAGCACAAAGCTTGATGTGAAAAATCAAAGAGGTCTAACTGTCTTTTCATTGTAACAGTATTTTTAATGAGGGAATAACAAGACGAGCTTTGGGGTTAAATGTAGAAAGAGAATTCCACACTTAGATGACATTAAGGTCAAAGTTTCAATAAATAAAGAAATAAAAATATGAATGTTATCCTGAAGTTATAATATTTATCATGTAGACCCCAAGTGAATTTTTCATCATTGAATTATATTCAATCTGAGGGAAAAGGTCCATAATAATGTTCTCTTTCTTCCTTCTTTTCGTCCTTCCTTCCTTCTTTCTTTCTTTTTCCCTTTCTCTCTCACTTTATCCCCCTTTCCCTTCTTCTTTACTGTTTTTTTCTTTCTCCCCTTCTCTCTTCTTCCTCTCTCTTTCTCTGGGGGCAGAGGGGAGTTACCAGTATCTTTGAGTGGTAAAACAGTCAGGGGAAATGCACACCCAGGGGCTTCCCAAGTGGTGCGATGGTAAAGAACCTGCTTGCCAGTGCAGGAGACACACAGATGCGGGCTTGATCCCTGGGTGAGGAAGATCCCCTGGAGGAGGGCATGGCAACCTACTCCAGGATTTTTGCCTAAAGAATCCCGTGGGCAGAGGTCCCCTTTCCCTTCTTCTTTACTGTTTTTTTCTTTCTCCCCTTCTCTCTTCTTCCTCTCTCTTTCTCTGGGGGCAGAGGGGAGTTACCAGTATCTTTGAGTGGTAAAACAGTCAGGGGAAATGCACACCCAGGGGCTTCCCAAGTGGTGCGATGGTAAAGAACCTGCTTGCCAGTGCAGGAGACACACAGATGCGGGCTTGATCCCTGGGTGAGGAAGATCCCCTGGAGGAGGGCATGGCAACCTACTCCAGGATTTTTGCCTAAAGAATCCCGTGGGCAGAGGAGCAGGGTGGACTACAGTCCACACGGTCGCAAAGAGTTGGACACCACTGAAGAGACTTAGCAGGCAGGCACGGACACTCAAGGTCTGCAATGAGATACTCAATGCAATAATTTTTTCCCTCAAGGATTTTTTTTTCCCTTTTTGAGGATGCTTGGGGCTGGTGCACTGGGATGACCCAGAGAGATGGTATGGGAAGGGAGGTAGGAGGGGGGTTCAGGATTGGGAACTCATGTACACCTGTGGTGGTTTTATGTTGATGTATGGCAAAGCCAATACAGTATTGTAAAGCAAAATAAAGTAAAATAAAAAATATAATAAAATATAAAGGCAAATATGGAAAAAAAATGCAATTTAAGCAATTAACAATGAATTCACAAGCATGTTCTGGATTATTATGTTTTGGCCAAGAGGTATCAGAAAAGCACTTTAAAATTAATTTAACAGTTTCTTAAGCACTTATTACATACCAGGCACCATGTTGGTAGTGAATAAGAAAGACCAATATGTACTCTCCTGAAGCTTCAACTCTAGCGCAGAGCACAGAGAGACAGTCAACAAATGTTTACACAGACAAGTCCTTAAACTAATGGAAATCACTAATGTGGTGAAGCAAAGCACAGGTTCTTTAGAGATACATCAAAGAGGGGTAGGCAAATTAGCTGTTAGAAATGCTGGAGGCACAGGGAACACATCGACCAGTGCTAAATACATTGACCAAGGCTAAACACATCGACCAATGCTAAACACATTGACCAGTGCTAAACACATTGACCAGTGCTAAACACATTGACCAAGGCTAAATTGTAATGTGTAAATATTAAAGATGAGCTGTCCTGGAACATGGAAACACTTGCAAACTCGAAGGAAGGTCAGCACACCTGGAGCTCTGTAATCCCAAGGGATGGGCCAGACGTGGCCTAGAAGGAGGCAGGTCAAGTCATCCAGGGCCCTTTTGGCCTCAGGTGAGAAGGAGCCTCGTGCGAAGAGTTGACTCACTGGAAAAGACTATGATACTGGGAGGGACTGAGGATAACCACTAATGTGGTGAACAAAGCACAAGTTCTTTAGAGATACATCAAAGAGGGGTGGGCAAATTAGCTGTTAGAAACGCTGGAGGCACAGGGAACACATCAACCAGTGCTAAATACATTGACCAAGGCTAAACACATCGACCAATGCTAAACACATCGACCAATGCTAAACACATTGACCAGTGCTAAACACATTGACCAGTGCTAAACACATTGACCAAGGCTAAATTGTAATGTGTAAATATTAAAGATGAGCTGTCCTGGAACGTGGAAACACTTGCAAACTCGAAGGAAGGTCAGCACACTTGGAGCTCTGTAATCCCAAGGGATGGGCCAGATGTGGCCTAGAAGGAGGCAGGTCAAGTCATCCAGGGCCCTTTTGGCCTCAGGTGAGAAGGAGCCTCATGCGAAGAGTTGACTCACTGGAAAAGACTATGATACTGGGAGGGACTGGGGGCAGGAGGAAAAGGGGATGACCAAGGATGAGATGGCTGGATGGCATCACCGACTCAATGGAGGTGAGTTTGAGTGAACTCCGGGAGATGGTGATGGACAGGGAGGCCTGATGCGTTGCAATTTATGGGGTCACAAAGAGTCGGACATGACTGAGTAACTGAACTGAACTGAGAAGGAGCCAAAATGTAACACCTCACTTCTCAGTGACTTTCATGTCCCAATCAAATGTCATACAAATTATGGAAATGAATAAAAAATTTTTTGCTTCCATAGAGGCAAAAAATGGCAAAGACTTCACATCATTGGAAGTGCAAAGTGCATTTTAAATACTATTTATTATGTGTGCATAGATGGATACATGCTAGAAGTCTACTAGAAGGTCAGCTAGAAAGACAGAAGAGATAAATGAAGGCTCTTCAATCAGATATGGAGACATGCAGAGATGAAGGCTGAGCAACGATGGGTGTAGGCTTGGTGTGTAGATAAGTGGCTGTAGAGATAAAATGGTGTAGTAACAACTTAAATGAACTGTGGTGTTGGAGAAGACTCTGGAGAGTCCCTTGGACTGCAGGAGATCCAACCAGTCCATTCTGAAGGAGATCCGCCCTGGGATTTGTTTGGAAGGAATGATGCTGAAGCTGAAGCTCCAGTACTTTGGCCACCTCATGCAAAGAGTTGATTCATTAGAAAAGACTCTGATGCTAGGAGGGATTGGAGGCAGGAGAAGGGGACGACAGAGGATGAGATGGCTGGATGGCATTACTGACTTGATGGATGTGAGTCTGAGTGAATTCTGGGAGTTCGTGATGGACAGGGAGGCCTGGCATGCTGCGATTCATGGGGTCACAAAGAGTCAGACATGACTGAGCAACTGAACTGAACTGAACAACTTAAAAAGTCCTGGTAACTGCAACAATAAAACATTGCATTTGAATATTTAACATGTACTAGGCACTATGACAAACTTAGTGTATTAAAAAGCAGAGACACCACTTTGCTGACAAAGGTCCATATAGTCAAAGCTATGGTTTATCCAGTTGTCATCTATGGATGTGAGAGTTGGACCATAAAAAAAGATGAGCGCCAAAGAATTGATGTTTTTAAACTGTGGTGCTAGAAGACTCCTGAAAGTCCCTTGGACAGCAAGGAGATCAAAACAGTCAATCCTAAAGGAAATCAACCCTGAATATTCGTTGGAAGGACTGATGCTGAAGCTCCAATATTTTAGCCACCTAATGCAAAGAGCTGACTCATTGGAAAAGACTTTGATGCTGGAAAAGATTGAAGGCAAAAAGAAAGAGGGTGACAGAGGATGAGATGGGTGGTTGGGTGGCATCACTGACTCAGTAGACATGAGTTTGAGCAAACTCTGGGAGATAATGAAGTACAGGGATGCCTGGAGTTCTGCAGTGCATGGGTTTACAAACAGTCAGACATGACTGAGGACTGAATAACAACAAGGCACTTTCTCAGGCAATTTACATGTATGAACTATAAGCATTTTAAATTAAAAAGCTACAATAAACAGGCTGTCACTGTAGGCAGGTAAGAGAAACTACTAATATTCCCTAAGTCCCCTCCATCCCCCAAGTAGTAGGTCACAGTGTTGTTTCTGCATAGCTGCCCGGAGAAGCCCCTCTCTCTGCATAATTAGGACTAAGCCTCTTCTCAGCTGGTGCACCATAGTACCGCTCTCACTGAAGACCATTACAAAGCACAGGACCCAGTCAAATGAGGGTCCCTTACAACAAGGCAAGGACCTGAGAAGGAGAGTCACATGATCTCAGCCTCCCCAGGTAAGTTTCACAGTAACCAGGAAGGACTGGATTCGGCATGAAAAGACAAAAATAAACATTCTCTTGCCACTCTAGTGGTTTGCCTTTGTTGAAAATGTTGCTCTGTGACTGGCTGTATAATGTATATTCACCTAGAAAGTTCCTCCTTCTTTCAAAGCAGACTTACATACACAACTCTTTTCCCTCCATCCCCAACCCCCAACCCATGTAATCTTGACCACAAGGTCTGAATCTGGAGTTTGTCTTAACTTTTTTTCTTTTTCTTTTCCATAGGTTTGTCTGCCTGTTTCTTTCTCCACATGTGTCTCTCCATTTCCTCTCTCTATATCTGTCTCCATCTCCCCTTTGAGCACCATTCAACCTCTTGTTTTCTCAACCCCTCTCAGTTACCTTGTTAGCCAGACCTCAGTCGCAACTCCTCTTTCTAACTGTCCTTTACTTCTCTCCAATCTCTCCTTTTCTCTCTTGATACACAGACCACTTAATTAAACTTCATTAACAATACAGCCAATAACTAACAAAACATCCTCTGGAAACACCTTTACTGTTGAGCCCTTCAAAGAAAAAAAGCTAGAGTCGCTGTGACATATCACCATTCCCAGGTAAAAAGACTATAATAGCAATTCACCTGCAGTTACACTGAATAAGTATTCATAACAAAATTAGCCCAACATTGAAAGAAAGAGACTCTTATCCAATAACTATCAGTTTAAATTTCAAGTAGACCTTCTTGTATAAAACTGAATGATTAAGCTCTTATTTTCCTGTCAAAAACAGTGAAAAAAAGCCGGGAGGGTCTTATTCAACAGCCTTCCCTGTGGCTCAGTGGTAAAGAACCTCTGCCAATGCAGGAAACTCAGATGATGCAGACTCAATCTGCAGACTGGGAAGAGCACCTGGAGGAGGACATGGCAGCCCACTCCAGTATTCTTGCCTGGGAAATACCATGGACAGAGGAGCCTGGTGGGCTATAGTCCACGGGGTGGCAAAGAGTCGGACACAACTGAAGTGACTCAGCATGCACACACTGTTGTTCAACAGACGTTGGAACCCTCAATGACTGTGGTTGTCACTGAAATCTAATTTCAAAGCTCTTTTCGCTGGTCTGGGGAGAATATAAGGGGTAGCTTGTTTTCCTTAGACAAGGTAGATTTCATTTTACAAAAGATACAGTAAGCTGTCTGTACCCATGAGTTCTGCATATGCAGATCCAACATGGTATTGGATGTGAAGGGTTAACTGTATTCCCTTAAGCAATGATGCTTTAGGATGTGACACATGCTCCAGTTTGGTTTCTGTGTGGTTTCTTACCATGAATTGGTTGAGGGAAATATGTCTTCATAGACAACAAAAAAAAAAAAAAAAAAAAAAAAATATATATATATATATATAAACTAATGAAGTGAACAGAAAGCCCACAAACACCAAAGCTTTCATTGCTACATCATTTGGAAGGATAAGAGTATCCATATTAATTTTTATGCTACAAATATTTAAATGACTCAATATGCAGTGATTCTTACAGAAATGCAGACATTGTCTTGTTAGCTTTGAGCAAGTTATGTAACCTACTCATCTATTGTCTTGACTTATAAGATGCAGATGAAAGCAGTTCATACTTTCAAGATTGTGTTTCATAGCACATGGCATATTACAAGGGTTTAATAGGTATACTACTAATGCCATTCCTGTTACCATCACCATCACTGTCACTGTCCGACTCTTCGCGACCCCATGGACTGCAGCCTATCAGGCTCCTCTGTCCATGGGATTTTCGAGGCAAGAGTACTGGAGTGGGTTGCCATTGCCTTCTCCAGGAGAGTGTTAAACTATGTACTAAAATGGGAAAAGAAAAAAATTCTTCTACTGTGATTTGTTGTGTAAAGACTGAAGAAAATATATGACAGAGAGATTACAAGTAGAACAAAAAAATCTTTTTTTTTTCCTAAGAAGGAAATTATTCCACCATAAGCACTTATCAGAGGTCAGTTTCTATAGTCATCAAATAATTGTACAAATGTACATTAAGTAGATGTTTTTAATGTACATTTGTTATGTATATACCCAAGTCATGAGGCAAGCGAGTTTATACATATAACTACAAACAGAAATTCATCTGAACTTAAAACCTGTTAATTTTATCATTAATATCAGAAAATTATGAATTCCATAATACTTGTGAGACAACTCAGGCTTAGATCATAAATAATCTTTTTCTAATACAGCTTGCATTATATAGCTACCTCTCTTTGCATTCTGACTTCCCCATGATTTTCCATCCATCTGAACTGCTTTTCTTTGTAGCTTTTTTTATGACTGCATCAAAAGCTCATCAAGGGGGCTCAATGACAGTGAGACATAAGATGATGGAAAAAAGCAGTAGGATACTTTGTTAAAATGGTATCTTAGCTGAAAAATGTGCAAGAATATGGATTTACCCAGTAAGACATGTTCTTCGAAATTAATAAAACAGGGATATTTGTTTCTTAATACAGTCTTTCAGCTTGAAATGGGAAATATCAGGAATGACACTGGCAGAGCACCATCAAACAAATGTTTATAATCTTCAAGCCATAAACAGTCTGTGGTATATTCATATACTGGAATATTCCACAGCAATAAAAAGACGACCCTACTATTATATGCAATAGTAAAGGTGCATTTCTAACACGTGATACTGAGTGAAAGAACTCATGTACACAAAACACACATATACAAAGTCTGCTTCCATTTGAATATGTGTGATTCAGTGAAGTTCAAAATTAGGCAAAACTGATTTTCTCTACGATAAATAGGGCTTCCCTGGGGACTCAGCTGCTAAAGAATCCACCTGCAATGTGAGAGACCTGGGTTCGGTCCCTGGGTTGGGCAGATCCCCTGGAGAAGGGAACGGCTCTTCCCTCCAGCACTGTGGCCGGGAGAATTCCATGGACTGTACAGCCTATGGGGTCACAAAGAGTCAGATACAACTGAGCAACTCTCACTTTTCAAGATAAATAATTCTATTTACATTAAGTGAAAGAGAAGACAAAGTTAATCTAGTAGTCATAGGAAATGGAACCAAGAGGATTTATCTTGTGTGACAAATATTTTTCTTTGATTTATGTGGTGGTTACCTTCATATGTGTACATGCGTATATATGTATATACACACACATATATTCACCCACATGTGGCTCTGTGTGTAAAATCATTGAGTGGTACATTTAAGATCTACATATCTTCATCTATGCAAATTGTACTTCAAAACAAAGTTAAAAAAAAATAAGCCAATGGGATAGAAAGATGATTAGTTTTTATAGGAAGTGCACCTAGAGAACAGTGAGAACACAAGAATATTTAGTGAAGTGAGTGGAGTCGCTCAGTCGTGTCCTACTCTTTGCGACCCCATGGATTGTAGCCCACCAGGCTCCTTGGTCCACAGGATTTTCCAGGCATGAATACTGAAGTGGGTTGCCATTTCTTTCTCCAGGGGATCTTCCCGACTCAGGGATTGAACCCAGGTCTCCCGTGTTGTAGACAGACACTTTACTGTCTGAGCTACCACTATAGGTTAACTTGGTCACTTTAACTGACCTTTAGCTTATTACTTTTGTGTAGAATTTACTAGTAGTTTTGGAAAGGCTAGACCTTGATACTTCCAAGTAGCAAGTCACTCTTGGAGCCTTTTGCTCCACCATAGGCATCCTGGTTATCTTAGGATACATTCTGGTATCCATTAGAAATCAAAGGAAAGACTAGTCTCAGCTCTACCTTGATATCAAGTCCTAGAATCAAAATTCCGAAGGCTCAGGTCAGTCTCTGTGCTACCAGGAGAGCATGTTCAGAGCTGTTTATGATTCAGTTCCTGCCAGTCTCTTCACCACTCACCCAAACTCCTTCACAAGCCCCAGCTCTTTTTGATATGTCGACAAGCCATTTGCTGCTTTGAGACCTTTGTAAATTGTAAATTCTGCTCTTGTTAAATGCAACACCTCAACTGCTTCTTTACTAGGTCAACTACTATTAGTCTTTTAAGGATTAATTCGTGTGTCACCTCTTTTTGTCAGATACTGCCCTCTAACTGCTAGTGTTCATGGAAACCCCTATCATCACAATTCATCCTCTGACATTATTGAGGTAGGAGATGGATGGGCCCCTGGGCTGGACAGCTGGTGTTTGTCAAGTGTAGTAAAACTGAAGCTTTGTTTTCCTAAGACACTCCAAGGACAAAGCTAGTGGCAAGAGCTGAGCTCTGCTAAAGTAAAGAGATAAGATGACCACTTGAAAGGTCAAGGAAAACTTTCCTGATTACACATGTGCAGGAAGGCTCCCTGGGGGTCAAAAAGAGGGCAGCAACGCTCCATAACCAGTGATGTCAAGCCCCCTCATTGGTCTTTGCACTGGAATCCATCTTGGTGAAAAGATACTCTTGAAAATGATGAAGGATCCTAGTACAGGTTGGATGTGGGAAAAGAAACAAGATAATCAACTAAAGGTAAACAAAGACCTGGAAGAACTGCCCTATGTAAGTGATTCATCGGCCTCTTTACTGTGCTCCCTCTCATTAGAGGATGTCCACAAACCTTCTCTCTGGGCCTGTATTTCCGCCTTGTTTCAATTTTAAAACTTTTCTCTGTGTACTCTCTGACTTGTGTCTCTAATAATAAACTGTGTACCTGTTTTTGTTTGTTTGCTTGCTTGTTTTTTTTTCTCCCTTGTAACATTCTTGCTTTCAAATGGAAGCAGGAGCCAGGGCCACTCCTGCTTCTAGCCTCTAGCCCCTAGATTAGTGGTTAGAATTTCTGGTTTTCACTCAGGCTAGCCAGATTCAATTCCTGGGCAGGGAACTAAGCTCACTTACTTCAGGATTGCTCAATCTCTCTGCAAGCTTATTCTGATAATCTGATTTTTTTAAAAATTTTGATTTCCCAAATATACCAGGGGTACTTTTAGTATGGGGGTGGCATCTTTTATCACTAGCATTATTAGGATTTGGGGGCTATAGTCAGCTGAAGTGTGTTGAATTTATGTCAAGTAATAACATGTTGTCTTGTGCCAAAAGCTCCTTGAATCCAAAAGACTAACTGGTATTTCTGTTTAAAATGTGAATTTTAAGAAAAAAAAGATAATTTTAGCAATTTAAAAAGGCACAGGGTGTTAAGAGGTTAGGGAAGCAATTTTCTAAGTCAAGTGACAAGCATGAAAAATCCTCTTTTACAATTGATTAAGAGAAGAAAAAAGTCTCTATTTAAATTTGAAAGGAGGTAATTTAACTTTAAAATCTTATTTAACATAATAGCACATACCTAACATCAAGAACATGCTGAACTGGAGAAAAAATAAAGGCTCTCTGACCCTCCTCTTATCCAAAAAAGAAGAGATTATCAAACATCTAGTTTTTGTTAAAGAGCATGAAATAAGCCCCATCAGTCTTCTAATTTCTTTATACGATTTTTCTTCCAGCCATCCTTATGGCTAAGTTAATGGCCCTTTGAATTCTCACTACAGATTTGCTTTCATAGTTCTGCCTTTAATAGTTTCAAGAGCTTCTGTCTTATTATTAACACTTAACTCAAACTAATGACATTTTTAACTACTGTAGGTGCAGTTCTTCACAGACCACAGGTGAGTTTGTGGGCTCCTGGGATAACCCTCCTCCTACCCCCACCCCCCACATGCAAAGAAGGGAAATCTTATTCTCAGTCCATGGTGATGGAAGGAGGTCATGGATCAAGCCAATGTTCTCACAAATGGTGATGTATGCCTTTGGCTAATTCATGTTCATGTATGACACAAAGCAAAGCAATACTGTAATGCAATCATCAATCAACTAAAAATAAATATAATAAAAAATAAAGTGTAAAAGATCATATATACATATAAGGATAATTTGAAAAAAAATTGTTTCCTTTTCCTCCTGATAAGGGAAAACAAAGCAGTTAAAAATAGCTCTGAAAGGAGAAGAAAATTATGTATTAGCTTCATCAATTTCAAAGATAGGCTTTTCAAACTATTAAGGTATTTGTGATTTTCTTCCCCTCCACTCAATTTATATATATCTGGGTTTCTCTGATGGCTCAGACGGTAAAGAATCTCTCTGCAATGGAGGAGACCTAGGTTTAATCCGTGGGTTGGGAAGATCCCCCTGGAGAAGGAAATGGCAACCCACTCCAATATTCTTGCCTGGAGAATTCCATGGACAGGGGAACTTGGTGGACTACAGTCCACGGGTTGTAAAGAGCTGGACACGACTGAGCAACTTAATACTTGCACTTTTCCTTTCTCTCAGCTTCTGATTTTACAGTTTACCTCTCCCTGATGACTTTTCTGTTTTACTTCTAATTCAACTTTTCCTCTACTCATTTCATTGTTTTCTGTCCTGTACTTGAATAAAATTCAGATGATGTTAGTTGCTTAGTTGTGTCCAAGTCTTTGCAATCCCATGGTCTGTAGCTGACCAGGCTCCTGTGTTCCTGGCAAGGCAAGAGTGCTAGAGTGGGCTTCCTTTTCCTTCTCGAGGGGAACATTCTGATCCAGCGATCAAACCTGGGTCTCCTGCATTGCAGGCAGATTCTTTACCATCTGAGTCACCAGAAAAGCCTAGATGGGTACTTTCATTTTGTTTCCATCTATTTTACTTTCTGTCCCCAGTGCTTTTCTTTACTTGTGATTCCTCTCTTTCTTCTTTACCTATTCCTCTCAGCAACACTCTTGCTTTCATTATCTTTAACTACGTTACACACATACACACACGTACTTTTTTCCGATAGCTTATAAGAGAAAACTAGAGCTGTAACTTTTCTCACCAATCACTTTAATACTATCCACTCGTTTTCAATGTGAGCAAACTGGACTGGCAGAAAAAATTTCCCAGGCTACGTAGCGCCCTACCTTGATGGTGGTGCAATATAAGAATTGATGCTGGTTAGATTCATATGTAAATTCACTATCTCTGTATCTAGCGATACAGTCGGCGATGATTAAACCTCATACACACCACATATTTTCTATAAGCCAAAATACAATCAAGTTCTACAGTATGAAACAAATGCCTAGAAGGACACTGCGTCATGTTGCTAGAATAGAAAAAATACATGCCTTATGGAGTTCCCCTAAGGCTTTCGCTTTACATGTCATGTCGTAACCTCACGTCCAAAAGCAGCTTGATATTCTGGAGGACAGGATTATTACTTGTCCTATACAGTTATGCTTTTTTGTCATTTATCATGAAATATCCTTTGAAGATACTCAAAAGATCTGGGTGACCATGTCTTCCTTCCTTGAGGTCTATGGTATGCAAACTGGGAGATGCTAGTAGGATTTTAAGGGGATGATATTTAACTATGAATACACTCCTCCAATTCTCTCTTAAACAAGGTTTTTGTTAACACCACTCATGAAACAGTTTGCAAATAAAATCACAATGACCTCCACACTGCCAGGTTAAATGATCAATTCTCCATAGTTCTACCTGAGTAAGCAGTAGTATTTTGGTGATGCAGATGAAAATCCCTATATTCTGAAATATTTTCTTAGCCTGGTTTCAAGGAAATAGGCTCATGTTATTTTCATTTGATCTCACTGGTCAATCTACTTTCTCCTCTTTCCAACCTCTTAATGCTGAAATGTCAGAGCAACTGCTCTTTGGTTCCCTATTATTCTGTATATTACTTCTTTCGGTGCCATCTCAATGTAATGACTCCATGAAAATAATTCTATTTCCAAAACCCTCTTATAAATTTGAGACTCACATTCTCAATAGTCTACTTCATTTCTCCACTTGGTTAGCTAGTAAACATTTGTAGTTCAACACATCCAAATTTGGTTGGTTGACCTAAAAATGGCTCTCCTGTCAGTTTTTCCATCACCTAATGACAATTCCATATTTCCAGTTGCTCATGTAAAGAACATGCAATCATTCTTGACTCATATTTTTTATGTCCAAAATTCTGTTGACTTTACTTTCAGATTGCATTTTAAGCCCATACACTTCTCATTATCTTCATTGCTACTTCCCTGTTTCACTCTATTATTATCTCTCAATTAGTTTATTTTAATAGCACCAGAACCATTCTCCTAGACTTCATCCTCATTCTCCTATATTTTAAAGTCAACCTAAGAGCCAGTACTGATAATCGTGATGGTGTGATCAATCATCGAGGGCCAGACATCCTGGAATGTGAAGTCAAGTGGCCCTTAGAAAGCATCACTACGAACAAAGCTAGTGGAGGTGATGGAATTCTAGTGGAGCTATTTCAAATCTTGAAAGATGATGTTATGAAAGTGCTGCACTCATTATGCCAGCAAATTTGAAAAACTCAGCAGTGGCCACAGGACTGGAAAAGGTCAGTTTTCATTCCAGTCCCAAAGAATGCTCAAACTACTACACAATTGCACTCATCTCACATGCTAGTAAAGTAATGCTCAAAATTCTCCAAGCCAGACTTCAGCTCTACGTGAACCGTGAACTTCCAAGATGTTCAAGCTGGTTTTAGAAAAGGTAGAGGAACCAGAGATCAAATTGCCAACATCTGCTGGATCATGGAAAAAGCAAGAGAGTTCCAGAAAAACATCTATTTCTGCTCTATTGACTATGCCAAAACATTTGACTGTGTGGATCACAATAAACTGTGGAAAATTCTGAGAGAGATGGGAATACCAGAGCACTTGACCTGCCTCTTGAGAAACCTACATGCAGGTCAGGAAGCAACAGTTAGNAGAGAGTTCCAGAAAAACATCTATTTCTGCTCTATTGACTATGCCAAAACATTTGACTGTGTGGATCACAATAAACTGTGGAAAATTCTGAGAGAGATGGGAATACCAGAGCACTTGACCTGCCTCTTGAGAAACCTATATGCAGGTCAGGAAGCAACAGTTAGAACTGGACATGGAATAACAGACTGGTTCCAAATAGGAAAAGGAGTACGTCAAGGCTGTATATTGTCACCCTGCTTATTTAACTTATACGCAGAGCACATCATGAGAAACGCTGGGCCAACAAGCACAAGCTGGAATCAAGATTGCTGGGAGAAATATAATAACCTCAGATATGCAGATGACACCACCCTTATGGCAGAAAGTGAAGAGGAGCTAAAAAGCCTCTTGCTGAAAGTGAAAGAGGAGAATGAAAAAGTTGGCTTAAAGCTCAACATTCAGAAAATGAAGATCATGGCATCCAGTCCCATCACTTCATGGGAAATAGATGGGGACACAGTGGAAACAGTGTCAGACTTTATTTTTTTGGGCTCCAAGATCACTGCAGATGGTGACTGAAACCCTGAAGTTAAAAGACGCTTACTCCTTGGAAGGATAGTTATGACCAACCTAGGCAGCATATTCAAAAGCAGAGACATTACTTTGCCAACAAAGTCCATCTAGTCAAGGCTACAGTTTTTCCAGTGGTCATTTTATATTTTTGATTGTACATAGAGATCAATGGATAATACAAAATTATGCACCATCAGCAGCCCTGACTCTTATCAAGACCAGCTTTCTCTCTGCATACCTAGCTGTATACACAAGTCTTAGGTGATTTCATCACCTTATGGCCAGAGGGCCAATTAACATTCTATGGCCCTTTTCTAATAAGGGCCTGTCAGCCAGATAACTTATTTGTGTTGTTCTTCCCAAAGTCTGGTGCCACTCTCAGAAAGCACTAAATAAAGTTACATTCTTACATAGCAAGGACACAATTTATGACAATGAAAGAAGTACAGTGATTTATAACAAAGAGAAAAGTAATTAACTCAAAAGTCTAGTGTTGCTAACATCAAAACTACTATATTCCTTTTTCTATATCCCAATTACATTGATTAATATCCTTCAGGTGTCTAAAAGATAAAGAATATGGGGGCCTGGCAGCAGTCATTGACTCAATAGTGAAACCCATCACCAATATAATTCTTAGCTCTTTAGAAAAGGCTCTATATCTTTAAGATGCTTTAAGCTTCGTGCCTCTTGCAGTTGGGGGTCTGTAAACAATTCACAAGTTGTAAAAGTCTGGGCAGAACGGTCAGGTAAGTTAGAAAGCCATCAAAGGGGTTTAAACTAAGACATTCTTTTATATGCAGGAGACTGTTAACTGGAGCTCTGAGTTAACTCTTTCCAGAGAAAGGTGGTCGGGGATAGCCCCTTGTTATGTCAAGAGTGGAAAGCACAGTACAATAAGGCAGGCAGACTCTGGTTTTTTGAGGTAGATGTTCAAGAAAACCCAGGGGGAACCCCTGAAGCCAGATCATGCCTTTGCGTATGTTAGGCTTCCTTCCTCATGACCTTTGCCATGGGCGGGATTCCTCACGCTGGCTCCCAGCACCCTATGTTATATAGTAGGTCCTTGGTGATGATCAATTATATATATAGTAATGTGTAAATATAAACTCCTGTGGCTCAGATCATGAACTCCTTATTGCCAAATTCAGACTTAAATTGAAGAAAGTGGGCAACACCACTAGACCATTCAGGTATGACCTAAATCAAATCCCTTATGATTATACAGTGGAAGTGAGAAATAGATTTAAGGGTCTAGATCTGATAGATAGAGTGCCTGATGAACTATGGAATGAGGTTCGTGACATTGTACAGGACACAGGGATCAAGACCATCCCCATGGCAAAGAAATGCAAAAAAGCAAAATGGCTGTCTGGGGAGGCCTTACAAATAGCTGTGAAAAGAAGAGAGGCGAAAAGCAAAGGAGAAAAGGAAAGATATAAGCATCTGAATGCAGAGTTCCAAAGAATAGCAAGAAGAGATAAGAAAGCCTTCTTCAGTGATCAATGCAAAGAAATAGAGGAAAAGAACAGAAGGGGAAAGACTAGAGATCTCTTCAAGAAAATTAGAGATACCAAGGGAACATTTCATGCAAAGATGGGCTCGATAAAGGACAGAAATGGTCTGGACCTAACAGAAGCAGAAGATATTAAGAAGAGGTGGCAAGAATACACGGAAGAACTGTACAAAAAAGATCTTCATGACCCAGATAATCATGATGATGTGATGACTAATCTAGAGCCAGACATCTTGGAATGTGAAGTCAAGTGGGCCTTAGAAAGCATCACTACGAACAAAGCTAGTGGAGGTGATGAATTCCAGTTGAGCTGTTTCAAATCCTGAAAGATGATGCTGTGAAAGTGCTGCACTCAATATGCCAGCAAATCTGGAAAACTCAGCAGTGGCCACAGGACTGGAAAAGGTCAGTTTTCATTCCAATTCCAAAGAAAGGCAATGCCAAAGAATGCTCAAACTACCGCACAATTGCACTCATCTCACATGCTAGTAAAGTAATGCTCAAAATTCTCCAAGCCAGACTTCAGCAATACGTGAACCGTGAACTCCCTGATGTTCAAGCTGGTTTTAGAAAAGGCAGAGGAACCAGAGATCAAATTGCCAACATCCGCTGGATCATGGAAAAAGCAAGAGAGTTCCAGAAAAACATCTATTTCTGCTTTATTGACTATGCCAAAGCCTTTGACTGTGTGGATCACAATAAACTGTGGAAAATTCTGAAAGAGATGGGAATACCAGACCACTTGACCTGCCTCTTGAGAAATCTGTATGCAGGTCAGGAAGCAACAGTTAGAACTGGACATGGAACAACAGACTGGTTCCAAATAGGAAAAGGAGTACGTCAAGGCTGTATATTGTCACCCTGCTTATTTAACTTATATGCAGAGTACATCATGAGAAATGCTGGACTGGAAGAAACACAAGCTGGAATCAAGATTGCTGGGAGAAATATCAATAATCTCAGATATGCAGATGACACCACCCTTATGGCAGAAAGTGAGGAGGAGCTAAAAAGCCTCTTGTTGAAAGTGAAAGAGGAGAGTGGAAAAGTTGGCTTGAAGCTCAACATTCAGAAAACGAAGATCATGGCATCTGGCCCCATCACTTCATGGGAAATAGATGGGGAAACAGTAGAAACAGTGTCAGACTTTGTTTTTTTGGGCTCCAAAATCACTGCAGATGGTGACTGCAGCCATGAAATTAAAAGGCGCTTACTCCTTGGAAGAAAAGTTATGACCAACCTAGATAGTATATTCAAAAGCAGAGACATTACTTTGCCGACTAAGTCTGTGTAGTCAAGGCTACGGTTTTTCCAGTGGTATGTATGGATGCGAGAGTTGGACTGTGAAGAAGGCTGAGCGCAGAAGAATTAACTCTTTTGAACTGTGGTGTTGGAGAAGACTCTTGAGAGTCCCTTGGAGTGCAAGGAGATCCAACCAGTCCATTCTGAAGGAGATCAACGCTGGGATTTCTTTGGAAGGAATGATGCTAAAACTGAAGCTCCAGTACTTTGGCCACCTCATGCGAAGAGTTGACTCATTGGAAAGACCCTGATGCTGGGAGGGATTGGGGGCAGGAGGAGAAGGGGATGACCGAGGATGAGATGGCTGGATGGCATCACGGACTCGATGGAGGTGAGTTTGAGTGAAGTCCGGGTGTTGGTGATGGACAGAGAGGCCTGGCGTGCCATGATTCCTGGGGTCACAAAGAGTCGGACACGACTGAGCGACTGAATGAACGAACGAAATATAAACTCCATACTTCAAATTTCTTTCTCTGTTCCAGCCTCATAAGCTTCTTTGTTCCTTACACATGCCAGAGATTCTCCAGTCCAAGCACCCTTGCAGTGCCCTCTATACTCTGTATAATCTTCACCCAGGTATTAACTTGGATGGTCCCTTCACTTCCTGAAGTCATTTATCAAATGTCATCTTGTTAATAAGGCTTATCCTGACCAGTGTATTTAACACTGCAGTGCTCCCGCCAGCGCTGATGAGCCCCTTCGCCTTCTCTGTTTTTTCTCTCCTTACAGCATTTGCCAGGTGTGATGTGAGCAAAGGGGCCGAGTGGGCAGCTCCACACTCCTGACCCTCAACTCAAAAACTGAAAACAACAGAAACTGTCAAAAGCAACTTCACCATAACTCTGGAAGGTGATCAAAATTTTATAGCAAACAATGCTGAATGCTAAATTAAGAAAAATAACAGCTTGAAAATGGTAGAAAAGATTTGTGGCAGTCTTGAGGACCTGAAGACCACAGCCCACATTCTTGGCGGGGGGTTGGCTAGTACATGCCAGAGAGTGCAGAGCAGACTTTATTAGAAAAGTATTGTTTTTTTGTATGTAATCTTTCTGGAGACTACCTGAAGGATGGGTACAACCTACTTCTCTCTGTTTTACCTAAACTGGGACTCATTCAGAGAGAGAAAAAGGCAGACATTGTTTATACATTTTATAAAGTGATTGAACCACATACAGTCACCTGGAGCAAATGATTATTATGGAAACATACAAATGATACCTGAAACCCTGGGAGGAAAATCTGAAAGAGTATTTCCTTGGGAAATTAGGGCATTAGCAAATGCCTGTGTACACTGGAGGGGGTGGGTTTTAGAAAGCCACATACATACCCAGGGCAGGATGGAGGCTGAGAAAAGTCATGAGAAGACTTTCCTCTTTGATTAATCCCAAGGATCAGCACAAGCAGGTGGTGAAGGTTAAGGCAAAATTGCAAATAACCTAGCTAAGTGTTAAAGGAATGTGTCAGAACAGAGCCAAACCACAAAGACTAATTGTTATGTATTAAATTAAGTCTATCTCAAAATTTGTATGTTGAAGTCCAAAGCTGCAGCACCTCAGATGTGACCTTGTTCAGAAGTGGGGTCATGATGAATGTAATTAGTAAAGTCAAGATGAAGTGTTCAGAGTGGATCTAATCCAACATGAACAGCATGCTTATAACAAGGGAAATCAGAACACAGAGAAAGAACATCATGTGATGGTGAAGGCAACCCAAGCGAGGCCAAGTTTGCCAGCAAACAGTCAGAGATAGGCAGGAGGCAAAGAACAGATTTACTTTCATACCCTGAGAAGGAATAACCCTGTTAACACTCTCATCTTGGACTTCTAGCCTTTCAAACTGTGAAAAAAAAAATAACAAAAAACACACTTCTGTTGTCTAAGTCATCCAGTCTGTACTTTGTTATGGAAGCCCTAGCTAACTAATCAGGGCTGTGAAAGGCATTTGTTGTTGTTTGTTTTGTTTTAGCTCCTGGCATTTAAGGAAATTTTTGTCAAAATGCTAACTGAATGCAAGCTAACAGAGCAGGCACTTCAGTGACTACACAAATGATAAGGAATAGTGCTTTTAAGTTTGGAGAAATCTCTGAACAAACCAACAACTTCAGCCTTCCACAAACAGGCATATCAAACCCTGGGAAATGGGGAATCTTAGTTCCAGAGTTACCACAGTACAATATTCAAATGCCCAGTTATCAACAAAAAAAATCAAAAAGTGTACAACAAAATAGGTTAGTCCAGTTCACTTCAAGGGAAAAAAATGATACAAACTATCCATTAGTATGCCCTAAAGTATGCCCTAATTAGTAAGACACTGGACTTACCAGATAAAGACCTTAAATCAACGTCTTAAATATACTCAAATATTTAAAGAAAATAATGAGCAAGGAACTAAACACTAGGAAAATGATGAATATATGGAATGAGAATATTCATAAAGAGATAGAATTTATAGTTTACCAACAGTTAACACTACTATTTACTTAGTGCTTATGTCTATTTATAATAATAAATTATTATCATTACTCTCCTTTTGCTGTGCTTTAATCTCCATGAGGAAAGGAAGTTTTGTTTCCTGGTTACCAGTACCTCATCAGTGCTTGACAGACAGGAGGCAGTCAACATTTGTTAACTGATTGACAATAAATGGTCTCTTCCACATTAGGCAGCCCATTAGCTATAGTTCTCTGATACAAAGAAACATTAACTTTGATGTGATGACAGTGAATACAACTCTGGTGTAGGTAGGTAAAATAAAGAGGGGAGGATATTTATAAAGTGAAAGTTTCTGAATGTGATGAGGTACAGAGCGAGGCTGAGGTGATGAGAGAAGGACCAAACACATCAAAGGGGAGAGGAAAGGGAGATGAGACTGATGGTGAGACTTGACGAATGTCTAGTTTTTCTTAGAAGAGGGATACATAAGACAGGCCAAGGAAGAGAGGGGCATCTCTGTGAAGTAAATGACACCTGGAAAGAATGTAACTCAGACAAGATAAAGGGTGAAACAAGACGGCTACAAGAAAGTGAAAGTGTTAGTCACTCAGTCGTGTTTGACTCTTTGTGACCCCACGGACTATAGCCCGCAGGCTCCTTTGTCCATGGGATTCCCCAAGAAAGGATACTGGAGTGGGTTGCCATTTCCTTCTCCAGGGGATCTTCTTGACCCAGAGATCAAACCTGTGTTTCTTGCACTACAGGCAGATTTTTTACTGTCTGAGCTACCAGGGGTTATAAGAAGGACATCCTAATATTCAACCATATCCGTCAAAGTCATATATATGCTAGGTTTATTAGTAAATGCCAAAGTTTCAGGGGAAAAAAAAAAAAGGATGGATAATCCCATGGAACCCATAGGTCTTGGACACTGCCCTGAAGGATCAGATTCCAGCTGGGTGTGCTGCCCGTGAGTATAATCTGTGTTGTCATAATGGGGATATGTGGTACCTTTAGAATTGCAGGAGTATTGCTTGGTTTTGCAGGGTAGGCTAATTCTGAAAAAAAGCAGAAATTCTTTAAAAAGAAATTAATGATTTCACCTTTCACACACAAACACGCACACACACAAAATATCTCTATTTTCCAGATCAACAAGAAACGGTGAAATGGGAGGCCCTGGCGCATTGTAGGCAGTGAAAGGATCTGATATGAATATGTGCCAGGAATCTAGAACAGGTTAGAGAGGCTTGGGTTGCTGACTTCCCTACACATCCTCCAAATTTATATTTCTTCAGCCTGCATGGTATACCAGTGCTTTGTCTCTCTTCTTTCTTTGCCATTTGTATCTCTCTGATTTACAAGTTGGTTCTTAAGGAAATGCACTTGATAGTAATTATTCTAGTATGATATTTTCTTATTTACATTTTTCTTTATCACCTGCCACCTCCACATTAAGAGGGCAGTTCCAGGAGAGCAGGGGTGTGATCTGATTGTCATCTGCTATATATCGCAGTTTTTAGATCAAGGGCTGATACCTTGCTAGAGCTTATAAACATTTATGACAGATTCAGTGAGAAACATTGTCATAACACTGAACATGCAGCATTCTCACTTCTCTTTCATCAAACAAGGTTATAGGGCTATTATTAATTATAGCATTGCTTGGAAATCTATTGTGGTTTAAGGTGATATTTTATTTCTTGGCATTTTCTGTCATTCCCCTAATAAAACTCTGTGATGTGTGTGGAACATTTCAGGTAATCAGAAAGACTAAAGCAGGGCATATATAAATTGGAGCCAGAAATATTTTCATTCAGCTCTTCATAGCTTTGATCTCTGGTTTTAAGAAAAATATAGACTGTCTTTCTATCTTGAGTAACAAAAAAATAAATAAATGCATGAAATAACCAACTTTTTCATGCCAGATCTACAGCACTACACACATCACTGATTTCATTCAAGAACCAAGCTGTGCTATAGACCCATTGGAAAATCATCACCAATAGTCTTTGATTCAAAGAGATGTCTTTGAAAATTCATCCTTTATTATGGTCACTCCCTGATGCTAATGATTATGTCAGAGACGAAAAGAGCCTGGCCAATGATCCTTGCTGGCTATAATTAGAGGATGTTTAGGACAGTCTACTTTTGAAGAAGCTGAGCACCCTACAGGGTAGAGTCCACGGCGATTTGGTCATTTTGCTTTGAGGATTTGTTGAGGGCTGGAAAGGATGACTGGGGGTCCATGCTAATGGGGCAACAGAAAACAGCAAAAATGCTAGGGATCCCTTGGCTCATCAGACAATACAGAAAGACTAAAAATCATGGAGCTGTTTTGGCTCAGGAGCTGGAGAAGTGCTGCCAAATCTAGAGACATTCTTTTATATCCCATGTAGAGAGCAGCCAAAGGGGCCAGAGCTGACCTTTTCTGGGCACAGTTGTTATCATTGTCTCATTCAAAATAGGGGAAATGACCCCCTGGGCTGGCAAGCATTGAGACCCTGTTTTCTATAAATGGAGAATACATACAAATAGAAGACAAAAGTTGATGAACATGATTTTCACAGGACCCATGCCTTTGCCAGCCCTTTGGCCTAAGGCAATGTACTGTCAATTGCTCATGCAAATATAGAGATGATGAGCCAAAAGTTTAGATGTTTGCTGAATGTGTTCCAAATATGGATCTAAGGGAAAAAAAAAAAAACATGTTGATTACTGATTAGCTTTTTCTTATTTCTATTTGAAGGTACAACATTATACAACACAGTCAAAGATTAAAAGGGATGTAATAGTATTCTGCGGAGAAGGCAATGGCATCCCACTCCAGTACTCCTCCCTGGAAACTCTCATGGACAGAGAAGCCTGGTGGGCTGCAGTCCATGGGGTCACGAAGAGTCGGACACAACTGAGCGCCTTCACTTCACTTTCATGCATTGGAGAAGGAAATGGCAACCCACTCCAGTGTTCTTGCCTGGAGAATCCCAGGGATGGCGGAGCCCAGTGGGCTGCCGTCTGTGGGGTCGCACAGAGTTGGACACGACTGAAGCAACTTAGCAGCAGCAGCAGCAGCAATAGTGTTCTGAGTATTTGGATAATGCTCCATCCCAGTAGAGTCCACTATGGAACATCCCCAAAATGAAAAAAGATTAAAAAATAAGAGAGGAAAACATACTTGCCCATATGGAATATGCTCTAAAGTTTCACTTTATATATTTCACACCTGTGTTTAGAAACCTTAACGCAACTGAAGGCATTTCTTTTTTCATTTCCTTAGAAGTGGGACACCAAACGCACAGCCACAATCCTGGGATCCATCCTCTATATTAGTGAACAAATCTCCACTCTGTATCAATGCATGAGACAACATGGGTAGACAGAAGCCACACAAGTCTTAAAGAACAAAATGAAAAGCCTCGTGTTCTTTCTGGGTAGCATTGCAGAGTTTTGCATGAAGAGGTGCTGTTTTGCCACATTTCAAAAGTATTTTCATTGATAACAGCATTTCCTCACCATCCTGCTCTGGAGGCCACATTTCTTTCTTAGCAGATTCAGGATGCTATCTTGTGTCTACTTTAACAACTTTGAGTATCCCTAGACACATATGAAAATGTATTTTGTTTTAATAATTTGTATTAAGCTACTTAGTCATTTCCTAAGACATGTTGAACCTGGGTCTTGCAACCATGAAGCTACTAATATGCCTATGATGTGTCTACAGCTTGGGAAGAGAGGACCTCAGCACACACCCTGTGATGTGCTTTGCTTTGGTCCTCACCCAAATCTGACACTTCGTCCCCTCTATAGAGTCATCTGAGTGAGCTTCCTCATTCCCGTCTATCACATCCCATTTTCATCCTCAGACACTGCCTAGACTTCAGAGTAAGATACAAATTCCTCATTATAGTTTACAAGATCTTTCATGATTCAACCCTGGCCCACTTCTCAGCCATTTGTACCAGGTCCTTATGTGGTATGTATTTCCTCCATCCAGCCAGGCATCCAACCACTTAAAAACCGATTTGATCACCTGCCAGTCTAGGCTAAGATCAAGGCATTTGTGGTATGATGGCATGTAAAGGATAAGTCTCCAGACAGAGACAAGTAAAGAGACGTTACAATGGTAGGAGCTACGGGAAGGTGCCATAAGAGCAACAGATGGAGCCCCTAACCAGACCTGGCTGGAGTGCAGTGGTTGTAGATGGCTTCCAAGGAAAAATAATATCTAATCAGAGACACGCATGTTAGAAAGGAGTTAATCAGGCAAACAGTGCAGTGACCACAACTGTAGGAGAGGGAAGAGTTTCCCAATGAACATAAATGAGAACATTTTTGAAGAGCTGGAAGAAGTTTAGGATGGCTACAAAGAAGGTGTGGGTTACCAAATGAATATTTTAATGTTACCCCAGTATGCCCTGCTCCGTCACTCCTCTGTTCCCACCGCTTGGGTTGAGAGGAGAGAACCTTCTCATGGTGCAATGAGCATTAGCGCATCAGTTTGTTTCATCTCTCAGGCGTCTTCCACAACTACAGCATCACTACCCTATACAAGCTGGCACTTATCACATCCCATTTTCATCCTCAGACGCTGCCTAGACTTCAGAGTAAGATACAAATTCCTCATTATAGTTTACAAGACCTTTCATGATTCAACCCTGGCCCACTTCTCAGCCATTTATACCAGGTCCTTATGTGGTATGTATTTCCTCCATCCAGCCAGGCATCCAACCACTTAAAAACCGATTTGATCACCTGCCAGTCTAGGCTAAGATCAAGGCATTTGTGGTATGATGGCATGTAAAGGGTAAGTCTCCAGATAGAGACAAGTAAAGAGATGTTACAATGGTAGGAGCTACGGGAAGGTGCCATAAGAGCAACAGATGGAGCCCCTAACCAGACCTGGCTGGAGTGCAGTGGTTGCAGATGGCTTCTAAGGTAAAATAATATCTAATCAGAGACACACATGCTAGAAAGGAGTTAATCAGGCAAACAGTGCAGTGACCACAACTGTAGGAGAGGGAAGAGTTTCCCAATGAACATAAATGAGAACATTTTTGAAGAGCTGGAAGAAGTTTAGGCTGGCTACAAAGAAGGTGTGGGTTGCCAAATGAATATTTTAATGTTACCCCAGTATGCCCTGCTCCGTCACTCCTCTGTTCCCACCGCTTGAGTTGAGAGGAGAGAACCTTCTCATGGTGCAAAGAGCATTAGCGCATCAGTTTGTTTCATCTCTCAGGCGTCTTCCACAACTACAGCATCACTACCCTATACAAGCTGGCACTGGGATGAGTGGTATGCTATGACCCTGGGGACTGGAGGAGACCCCGAGAGGTAATAGGGGAGAGAATCCAGAGCCTAAGGCTCCAGGCTTCCTTTGCAGGGGGCCCAGGCTTGATCCCTGGTCAGGGAACTAGATCTCAGCCACAGCTGAGAGTTCACATGCCACAGCTTAAGATCCTACGTGCCACAAGTAAAAGAGGCTGCATGCAGCAACTACGATCTGGCGTAATCAAATAAGCAAATACATAAATTAAAAAAAAAAAAAGGTGTCCTGCTATGGAAGCAATGACAAATTACAAAGGGAAAATATTCTCTCAGAAAATGCAGCTTACTTACGCATACTTGGACAGTGTTATTATTTCACCTCTTATTAAAGATAATGATCTCGCAGAAAGCTCTTGCAGCATAATAAAACAAAGATATATGCTAATGGTGATATTATTATGAGAATAACACCATCTTTTTAAGAGAAGACTATCAACTAAAATAACAGACCAGATACAGGGCTTCATTTGTATTTCACGGCTGGAAGTTTGAACAGATCCTGCATAAATTATGTAAAATTTAAGAGACTCACGCCCCAGCCACTCTACACAGCACCAGCCCACTCTCTCAGCAAATCGTCTACTGACGCAACCCGTACCTTCCACAGTTGCTCGCTTGGGCTGAATGGTGATGGCCCCTTCTGCAATATCTTCATGCTGGTACAGTGGGTTGACTTTGGATCCCCAGCTGTCTGACCCCACCCAGAGAAAGTGGCCCACTTGGTCAGCTCTTTTGGCTGCTGCAAGGATCTGCCTGTGGAGAGGAACATCAAAAAGATATGTTAATGATAAAGAGCAGCTGTTATACATATACATATCCAGAATCAAGCAAAAGGAAAACAAGTTACTATTTCTCAAAAAGCAAATAACTGGTAGTAAGCCAAAGGATTTTCATTCTTAACATATAAAGAGATATTGTAAGCCAATAGAAAAATTCAAGGCAGCTTGAGGAAAATAGGCAGAGTATTCAAAGTCAAAATTAAAAGGGGAAATATAAGTAATTAGTTAGCTGCTTATTCACATATATTAAAAAGGAGGGAAATGTGAATGAGAACAATATATTAAATTCACTCCTTATTTTGGCCAAAATGTTTGTTTGGTTTTATTTTGTGTTGTGAGGTTTTTTTTTAAAATATCAATTTATTTATTTTAATTGGAAGCTAATTACTTTACAATATTGCATTGTGTCATGAGCTTTGACATGAGGCTGCAGACATGAGCACTGCCATTCACTGCTGGTGGTACATATCATTTCTGGAAAGCAATGTATCAGTCTATATGAAGCATCTTAAATTACTTATTAAAATAAGCAAAGCTTCATATTAAGCTTGAAAAATGTACAATCCATATTTATAAATTAAAAAGTATATAAATAGCAAGGGCAAGAAAAAAAAGGAGGAAATAAAAAAAAGGAAATTGGTTATTCATGAAGAAAAATTTTACTTCTGCTTACAGAATTCTAGAAATCAGGAATGTGTTACCCCAGGCAGAAAACAGCTTTTCTGGAAA
The DNA here is from genome assembly GCA_006408695.1 of Aepyceros melampus. Lineage (NCBI taxonomy): Eukaryota > Metazoa > Chordata > Mammalia > Artiodactyla > Bovidae > Aepyceros > Aepyceros melampus. Next base: position 33,530 of record SJXQ01002667.1, read on the forward strand.
AATCTGAACTACCCTAGGAAAAAGATTCTAGATATTGACATAGAGACATTTTCTAACAGAACAGACACCTAGATGCCTGACCAGCCCACTGAGAGGCCTATCAGTTGACAAGCTTTGCCCATGTATGCAGAATTTTCTTGTGTCTTACTCAAATGGGAACTGCCAGAAATGACCCATCATTGTGGAAAATCCACAATATAAAACAGAAATCAAATAAATAAGAAAAAGGAAACTGGTGTGAGGTATGGAGAAGAAATTATACAAAATACAAAATGTAGCTGAATGAGAATCAGGATCTCTATTACCAAGAACAAGAAAGATTATCAAGAATAAGAAAGACACAACAATAAAAAAGAGATCTTAGTTATTAAAAGTGTGAAATTAAAATTATGTTAGAAGAGATTACGGCCAAAGAACTAAATAGACATTTCTCCAAAGAAGACATACAGATGGCTAACAAACACATGAAAAGATGCTCAACATCACTCATTATAGAGAAATAAAATCAAAACCACAATGAGGTACCATTTCACACCAGTCAGAATGGCTGCGATCCAAAAGTCTACAAGCAATAAATGCTGGAGAGGGTGTGGAGAAAAGAGAACCCTCTTACACTGTTGGTGGGAATGCAAACTAGTACAGCCACTATGGAGAACAGTGTGGAGATTCCTTAAAAAACTGGAAATAGAACTTCCTTATGATCCAGCAATCCCAGTGCTGGGCATACACACCGAGGAAACCAGAATTGAAAGAGACACGTGTACGCCAATGTTCATCACAGCACTGCTTATAATAGCCAGGACATGGACGCAACCTAGATGTCCATTGGCAGATGAATGGATAAGAAAGCTGTGGTACATATACACAATGGAGTATTACTCAGCCATTAAAAAGAATTCACTTGAATCAGTTCTAATGAGGTAGATGAAACTGGAGCCTGTTATTCAGAGTGAAGTAAGCCAGAAAGAAAAACACCAATACAGTATACTAATGCATATATATGGAATTTAGAGAGATGGTAATGAGAACCCTGTATGCAAGACAGCAAAAGAGACACAGATGTATAGAAAAGGCTTCTAGACTCTGTGGGAGCGGGAAACGGTGGGATGATTTGGGAGAATGGCATTGAAACATGTATAATATCATATATGAGATGAATCGTCAGTCCAGGTTCAATCCATGATACTGGATGCTTGGGGCTGGTGCACTGGGATGACCCAGAGGGATGGTACAGGGAGGGAGGAGGGAGGGGGGTTCAGGATGTGGAACACGTGTATACCCATGGTGGATTCATGTTGATATATGGCAAAACCAATACAATATTGTAAAGTAATTAAGCTCCAATTAAATAAATTTATATTAAAAAAAATTTTAGAGAGATAAAGTATAAAGTGAAGAAATATTTTTAGAAAGCAAAACAATAACAAAAAGGTATAGCATATACAAGAAAAATGGAATTTAGAAAGATGGTAATGATAACCCTGTATGTGAGACAGCAAAAGAGACACGGATGTATAGAACAGTCTTCTGGACTCTATGGGAGAGGGAGAGGGTGGGATGATTGGGAGAATGGCATTGAAACACGTATAATATCATATAAGAAATGAATCGCCAGTCTAGGTTCAATGTAGGATACAGGATGCTTGGGGCCGATGCACTGGGATAACCCAGAGGGATGATATGGGGAGGGAGGTGGGAGGGGGGTTCAGAATTGGTGTTCACGTGTAGACCCATGGCAGATTCATGTTGATGTATGGGAAAACCAATACAATATTGTAAAGTAATTAGCCTCCAATTAAAATAAATAAATTTAAATTAAAAAAAAAAAAAAAGAAAGCTGAGTGTCGAAGAATTGATGCTTTTGAACTGTGGTATTGGAGAATACTCTTGAGAGTCGCTTGGTCTGCAAGGAGATCCAACCAGTCCATCCTAAAGGTCAGTCCTGGGTGTTCATTGGAAGGACTGATGCTGAAGCTGAAGCTCCAATACTTTGGCCACCTGATGTGAAGACCTGACTCATTGGAAAAGACCCTGATGCTGTGAAATACTGAGGGCAGGAGGAGAAGGGGATGACAGAGGATGAGATGGTCGATGGCATCACCAACTCGATGGACATGGGTTTAGGTGGACTCCGAGAGTTGGCGATGGACAGGGAGTCCTGGCATGCTACGGTTCATGGGGTCGCAAAGAGTCGAACACAACTGAGTGACTGAACTGATTCAGTATTCAAAAACTATTTGTTGAATGAAAGCGATTTCACACTTTCATCTTTCTGTTCCAAAGGATGATCTCCCAGGGTTTTTTATATTCTAAGAAAATAAGAAGATGTTTTATAACATAGATAAGATACATGTTTATTCAGTGATTTACTTAAGAAATATTTATTGTGTATTTACTATAGGCTGCATGCTGGGACTATAGTAATGTGGGACAAATTTCATTCACCCCCTTTACAGATGACATGTGCAAGTTTTGTGTCTGGTAAGTGCGAAAATAGATCTGGAACTTCAATCATTTTTGGAAAAGTGGCTGTATTTATCATTTCAGCTTTGCTACAGCTGCCTATTTATGTGTGTTCAGCTTCATTTGCAAAGATGAGATGTACTTTCTATATAGGTAAGTGATAGATTTTGAGTACTTTTTGTTTGCTTGACTCTAGATGTACAGAACTGTAACAGATATATTTCTGGCAAGTTGAATGTACACAGAAATGTTATGAAATGAGTCATGTTTTTAGTGTAAAAGAAATATGCCCCCTTTTTGCAAGCTGTTGTGTCTTGTTTATCTTCAGATCCTCAGCATCTGGGACACTGACCAACATGAAGATGCTCAACAAACAAATTAACTAAATAATAGACATGTGCTTTCATGAATCAGTGAGGACTCCCAAACTTCTGTGGATGCTTCTGACCCCTGAATGTGGATGTGATTTGCTCAGGTTGTGAGATGGAGAGGGTGTAGGTATCTGGAGGTGGACATGCCAATTGGAGCCTTCACTGTTGCTATACTAACTAAGTAGTGTTATCAATCACCATTCAATGTTCATGGAAACTCACTGAGCACCTTGGGTGGAGCATGGAATACAAAGATGAGGCAGACTGAACTCTGCCTTCAAAGGGTTTCTATTTAAATGTTTTTTTAAAATTAATTTTTATTTTTTAGTTTGTTTTGCTTTACAATACTGTATTCATTTTGCCATACATTGACATGAATCAGCCATGAGTGTACATGAACTCCCAATCTCAACCCCCACCTCCCCCCTCCCGCCCCACACCATCTCTCTGGATCATCCCCGTGCATCAGTCCCAAGCATACTGCATCCTGCATGGAACCTAGACCGGCGATTCATTTCACTTATGATATCATACATGTTACACTGCCATATTGACTTTGATGGTGAAGTATAAACTAGTGCTATCAGAGTACTCAAAGAATATCATAGAGTTCCGTAGTTTTCAACAGCTCTGTGATCCCACTCCTTTACGAGAATTTCAACTGAAATTCTCTTCATGTATAAAAAGTTTCATTGAAACTGCTTTGGGACACAGGAAATGTAACAAATACAACATGAGGATTCCTGAAAGAGGTTTTTCCTGTGCATCTTTATTCTAAGCCACAACTGCTTATTAGGAAAGTGAAGTCACTCAGTCCTGTCTGACTCTTTGCAACCCCGGGAACTGTAGCGTACCAGGCTCCCACATCCATGGGATTTTCCAGGCAAGAGTGTTGGAGTGGGTTGGCATTTCCTTCTCCAGGGGATCTTCCCAACCCAGGGATTGAACTCAGGTCTCCTGCATCGCAGGCAGATGCTTTACTGTCTGAGCCACCAAGCCCTCACTATAGAGCCTGTGCTCTACAACAAGAGAAGCCACCTAAACAATAAGCCACCTAAATAAAAACCACATCTAGATAGTAGCCCCTGCTCGATGCAACTAGAAAAAACTCATGCAGCAACAAAGACCCAGTGCAGTCAATAAATTAAGGGGGGGGTGGTGGAAAAAACCCAGTTCATGTTAACTGGGCTAATGGGGCAAGAACTTGAAGTGCTGGCTACTGGTAAACTCCTTGGATGGTGAATCCTGAAGAACAGCCCCAGCTTCTTCAGTTCAGTTCAGTTCAGTTCAGTCACTCAGTCGTGTCCAACTCTTTGTGACCCCATGAACCGCAGCTCGCCAGGACTCACTGTCCATCACCAACTCCTGGAGTTCACCCAAACTCATGTGCTTCGAGTCGGTGATGCCATCCAGCCATCTTATTCTCTGTCGTCCCCTTCTCCTCCTGCTCCCAATCCCAGCATCAGGGTCTTTTCCAATGAGTCAACTCTTTGCATTAGGTGGCCAAAGTACTAGAGTTTCAGCTTTAGAATCAGTCCTTCCAATGAACACCCAGGACTGGTCTCCTTTAGGGATGGACTGGTTGGATCTCCTTGCAGTCCAAGGGACTCTCGAGTCTTCTCCAACACCACAGTTCAAAAGCATCAATTCTTTGGTGCTCAGCTTTCTTCACAGTCCAACTCTACGTCCATACATGACCACTGGAAAAACCATAGCCTTGACTACATGGACCTTTGTTAGCAAAGTAATATCTCTGCTTTTTAATGTGCTATCTAGGTTGGTCATAACTTTCCTTCCAAGGAGTAAGCGTCTTTTAATTTCATGGCTGCAGTCACCATCTGCAGTGATTTTGGAGCCCCCCAAAATAAAGTCAGCCACTGTTTCCACTGTTTTCCCATCTATTTCCCATGAAGTGATGGGACCAGATGTCTTAGTCATGTGTAAAAATTTATTAGGGAAAGAAGCAAATTCCATGATACATCCAGCCTATCCTTGTCCTAATCTCATTTCTGACCAGTCAGAAAAATAAGGTAAAACTTTATTTTACTAGAAGCATTTTGCTCTCCTTCCTCAAACAACACTTTTCAGACATACTCTGACCTCCAACGTTCTCTCCAGCTCCAAAAATTTGCAATGTCACAATTCCTAGTAAACATCTGAAAGATAGAAACTCTGAAGTCTTACCAGGATCTTTTCCTAAATTAAACAATGCTTATAAATGCAGTAGTCACCCTGAAAAGAATTTATTCTCCAACTTAAAAATTTCACACTACATTTCTTAAAGTGAGTCATAATTTGAAAAAAAAGAAATTGTTACATGTTATTCATACTTCTCTGCTTCACATTCTGGTGCTGCGTTAGTGGTCAAGAAATCATTTTTCTTTCTGTTTCCTTAAAAAATTCAGTGGTCCATGTCAGTTTCTTCTATGGCTTTGCTACCACTATTGGATAATTATCTGACCACCAGCTGTGGCTTCCTTTGAAACTTTTTGGATATGGCTAGCGAGCATGAGTTCAGACGAAATTACCTTTATCTGCTATTTCCTGTCCTCTAACCAAATGTTTTGACCATTTGTTTAGCTTAGAAGGGAGAGGCTGCTGTTTCTCTCTTCAATAATTCACTTTGGCCAGGATCATAGCAAGTGTTCCGAAGGTCCTGAATAGCGAGACAGTTTGCCAGGTGTCATGTGCAGAGTCCTTATTTCTGTCCAGGGTGTGATGCAAACTTGGCTCTTGAATCATGGATGTTTTTTGAAACATATTTGTATATTTAGGGAAACAGATAAAAGGGTACATGCCATTTCAGTAAATACTCTTTCGCCCCGCCCCTCTGACCACAAACAGTAATTTAGTCTGGGAGTCCCAAAACTTTTACCCTAAATGCCCCTACACTAGAAAAAAAAAGATAATATTTTATTATTATATTGTGGCAAATTAAGGTTCTAAAAATCTGGCCCAGGGATCCATGCCTACGATGCTGTTCTGTAGCGTAAAGCTATGATTCTGTCTTCACCAAGGCTGTTTTATATTTGAGTTAGTCACGTATCATTCAACCACCAAGATTCTCTCATGGTAGCCCTAGTCCCTGTCTTAACCCACAAGAAATTGTGTTTTCTCCTTGATGTGACATTTCATCTCCTTCTTTCAGTTTCTTGAATCCAGCTACCTGTCTTCTGGGTCTTTCCTTGCCTCTGCTCCTTGAATCATCTTTTACACTCATGGTCCTTGAATTTAATGGCAACAGCTGCCATCTATTAAACTCTTCTCTGGGAGGAAGTTTAGCAATGAGGTTAAGACCATGACTCTGGGGTCAGATTATTGTGTTTTAAAGCCTGAGGATGCTACTAGTAACATTGGGGCTTACCACAGTTTCCTCATCCATTAAGTGAGGCTAACAATTCTACCTCCTTCACAGCACTGTATGAGAATTAAATAGATAATACACATAAAGTACCTTTGCTGGCAGGCAGTAAACCATGTTTAATGTTCAGTTCAGTTCAGTCGCTCAGTTGTGTCCGACTCTTTGTGACCCCATGAATCGCAGCATGCCAGGCCTCCCTGTCTATCACCAAAGCTTATTATTATTACTGTTCAGGCATTGTGGTAGGCAGCCTCTAAGATGGCTACATTGATTGATACCTACCTCCCCTGCCCTGATGAAACGCCTCCTCTTGAGTGTGATGCAGAACCAGTAACTCAATTTGAACAAACAGAACATGACTAAGTGTGGGATATCACTTCTGAGATTAGATTATAATGACTGATTTGCCCTGAGCTCTCTCAGCTTTCTCTTAGAGTGCTCACTGTGGGGGATGCCAGCTGCTATGTTATGAGACAGTCCTCAGAGAGGCTCATGGGTGAACTTGGAAGCAGATCCTCCAAGATGGGCCTTGAGGTGGCTTCAGCCTCAGCTAACATCTCAATCGCAGCCTTGTGAGAGACCTGGCTTAGCATGTCCCAGATTCCTGACCTGGTGAGATAATAAATGTTCTTTGTTTCCAGTTTTCCTGTTTTTGGGTACAGTTGACCCTGAACATCACTAGGGTTTAGTGGCATCTATCCTCTGGTCATTGGAAAATCTGATTATAACTTACAGTTGGCCCTTCTCATCCATGGTTCCTCCCTATGCTCGGGCCATGTGCTGTGGTAGTACATACTTAATGGAAAAAAAAAAAATCCATGTGTAAGTGGACTCATTCAGCTCAAGCTCATGTTATTCAAGGTCAACTACAATGTGTTACATAACAACAGACACCTTGGAGAAGGAAATAGCAACTCACTCCAGTATTCTTGCCTGGGAAACCAGATGGCCGGAGGAGCCTGGCAGGCCACAGTCCACAGCATCACAAAGAGTCAAATGCAACCGAGTGACTAAACAACAACGACACAGACAATAACTAACACAAATACTATGCTAAATCTTGTCTCATAAAATATCTCCTTTGTCTTCACAACCACAGAGAAGGGTAAGAAATATTACCCAAATTATAAACGAGGCAATGGAGAGGCAGAGACCTTGAGTCGCTTGATTACATAGAGCCTGTATTCGTTCCAAGCCCAAATTTGAATACTCATCTTTCCATCTGCTATCTCATTCATTAGGTTTATTGCTTCTCCCCCGAAGCAAATCAGTTCTTTCAGTTTTTCATTCCTTCAGTCAGTTAATCAATCTATCATTCAACAGTTATGTGCTGGGCACTTCTCTGAGACTTGCTACTGCTAAGTCGCTTCAGTCGTGTCCGACTCTGTCGACCCCACAGACAGCAGCCCACCAGGCTCCGCTGTCACTGGGATTCTCCAGGCAAGAACACTGGAGTGGGTTGCCATTTCCTGTGATGAAAAAGATTGACACAGTGCTGACCTCATGGAGCTCCCATCAGTGAGGAGAAGTAAAAGACATATTATGATAAATTCACATCATGGTAAGTGCTATGGCTGATGTAAACAGTGCGACAGGACAAAGATCAACAGAGGGGAGGGGTGAGAGAATCACTCAGACTGCAAAGTTGGTCGAAGCCTGAAGTCTGAAGCAGGAGATTGAGTTAGCTTTGGGAAGCCTTTCAGAAAGAGCCATCTAAGAAAATGGGCCTCTCACTCCTTAATTTCCTACTCCTTGGTTTTCTACAATATCTTTGCTCAGTCACTACAGTCATGTCTGACTCTTTGCAACCCTGTGGGCTCTAGCCCATCAGGCTCCTCTGTCCGTGGGATTTTCTAGGCAGGAACACTGGAGTGGGTTGCCATGCCCTCCTCCAGGGCATCTTCCCAACCCAGGGATCAAACCTTGTCTCCTGTTTCTCCTGCATTGCAGGCAGATCTTTACTGGTTCTTAATACCACAACTTCCAACCTTGGAACCTTACCCAACTCACACTGGATTTGCTTCCTGCTTGGAGTTACATTATGTTCATCACTGATGAATTCAAATTGTTCACATTTGTATCAGCCCTTTAAGGTTGTTCCATATTCTCCTTTGTGAATTTGAAAATACTTACCCAATTTAAATTTACCACCATATCTCCTTAAACTTTTGTTTTCTTTATACCTGTGCCAACCTCCAACTTTATATTGGGATTTGTCCCTCTACTCATAAAGGGATTATAATTGCAATAGTGCAGCTGTCGAGTGTGTTGCCTGGCACAGAGAATATTCTAGAATGACTTGTTAATTTTGATAAATGTAAAGATGTTTGCTGTACAGTCATTAAAGTCCATAGTAATAGTATCCAAATTGTAAGAAAAAATTCAAACATCCATTAAATAGTAAGAAATACTCCTTGTTCTCATGGGAGCTTACATTCCGGCCAGAGTCCAAGCCCTCATCTTAACTATGAAGAATAGTATATTAATGAAAATATATTTTAGCTAACATTCCATTTCTTGAACATAGTATTTTAGAGTAGACAGTTTATAACATAGTGGGTTTGAAATACAGATAGCTTTTATCTTAATTGATTTGAAAATGCTAATAAGTAGGACCTATCCCATGTACTAGGACTTCCCTGGTGGCTCAGAGGTTAAAGCGTCTTCCTCCAATGCGGGAGACCCGGGTTCAATCCCTGGGTCGGGAAGATCCCCTGGAGAAGGAAATGGCAACCCACTCCAGTATTCTTGCTTGGAGAATCTCATGGACTGAGGAGCCTGGTGGGCTGCAGTCCATGGGGTCACAAAGAGTCGGACACGACTGAGCGACTTTACTTTTACTTACTTTATCCCATGTACTGACAGAGAAGGCAATGACACCCCACTCCAGTACTCTTGCCTGGAAAATCCCATGGACGAAGGAGCCTGGTAGGCTGCAGTCCATGAGGTCACTAAGAGTCGGACACAACTGAGCAACTTCACTTTCACTTTTCACTTTCATGCATTGGAGAAGGAAATGGCAACCCACTCCAGTGTTTTTGCCTGGAGAATCCCAGGGACAGAGGAGCCTGGTAGGAGGCCGTCTATGGGGTCACACTGAGTCAGACACAACTGAAGCGACTTAGCAGCAGCAGCAGTATCACATGTACTGAAGATGAGAAAAGCTATGAGGGTTGGTGAGGAGACAGTAGGAGAAAAATATGGGAAAGAAGAGAAAAGATGGAAAGAGCAGTAATCCAAGGGATATGGGAAAGAAAAGAAAGGATGGAGACAGCAGTGGTCCAAGGTGATCTTGCCATGAATTAGATTTTGTATTAACAGCTGCAAAGACAGATGAAATGGTACCTAAAACAAAACATGGATGCCTTCAAAACAAACTTTGCATATTGGCTCAATAAAGAGAAGTTGGCAGCTTTAATATTGCCCATGATTTCATGGAACTTTGGCTATAAATCTCAAACCTAATTTGTACACTCAACATGGTCATTCCTTATGTAATAATTAAAGTCCTTTTAACTGAAACTGAGTCTATCCTTGCAGTATATTCTATTGGCTAAAGTGTTGTCATTAATACAAATTGAGAGCTTGAAATGGTTTATAAAGGAGACTAAAATGTAAGCAATCTGGTCTGAAAATAACCATTGAAGAACTATAGCTGTTTAAGCAGCTATGCTGCATGGAGGGTACAACTGGTCTTTTAATTGTTGCAGTAAATACATTGGTTAAATCACTCAGTGTTAGATTTAATAAGTTGATCTGTTTAATCACTGCTACAAACAGCCTCCTATTGAAATGATGGTGCTGATTTCAGTTTCATTCAGCAAGTTTACCTTCAGTGAACTTACAGATTACAAGTGAATTATTGAGTTTCCCACAGGGAAGTCCCATTGCTTGTGCATTCTAAAACTTCAGACATGTTTGAAGGGATCTCTTTCAATAAGTAATAGGAAAATTTTCCTTAAATACTGCATGAGAGACACCTATGTCACACTTTTAGGATTATCTGCTAATCAGACTTATCAAGCTTCTTTCATGTAGTGTGTCAGAAAATTAAGAGTAAGAAGGTCTGAACAGATACTTTTTAGAATCATTTGTGATAGAAATTGATGTGTGTGTGTGTGTGTGTGTGCCAACAAAAATAATTGACTAGATACAGACTTAAAGAAGGGGCAGGGTTCCAGAATTATTTAGAGGTTTTATTTACAAAAGTAGAAAATCTTTGTGAGGTTATAGGATTATTATCAAATATTCAGAAATAGTCTCTCTCAGTTGAACAACAATATCTGATGAGAATCAAATCAGTCTTTGTTAGACTAGGAATGAGTTCATGCTAATTCATCAGCTTTCTGTCATGTAGGGGCCAACCTTTCTAAAGTTGAACATTTCAAATTTCCAGGCTGGTGTTGAAGCTACATTCTCTGATCATTTCAGAGAATTTTTCCTTGTGCAAATTATTGTCTTTTCTGAGGCTTGGATTCAAAGCTGACCTTAGGACCTTATTGCTATGCATGTCTAACAGACAATCTACCCAGACTATTGATTTTTTCTGAAACAGTGTGCCCGAAACCTGACTATCCACACACTGAATTTCCCTTTATCACTGGGCAGTTTTGGTTTTTTATTATTATCGACAATGCAGCCAACACATAAAACTTCTTAGCTAGACTAACCTTTATTTTTTGATTGGCTTCTGGATAAGTACCCCAAGGTACTCAGGATATTGGTCTTCTCTATCTGGTCTTTTTCATCCTTGAAATAAGCAAGAAGTTTCAAGATTAAAAAGCTAGGAAGCATAAATATTAAGCCACATTTCTTATTTCAATACTCACTAGAATTAGAGAATCTTACAGATGCAAAAGATCCTAGAAGTCACACTGATCAGCATGGTTAACTTGGTAATTCACGACTCCTGACTTGGTCTAAGGCTGATAATGTCTCCTTTGGCCATAGTCTGTCCACATATAACATCAGGTTTTGAAGACTATTGGAGGGTTCTCTTAGGTGATGGGGTATAGTTTCATGATATAACATTATGAAATAGACGCAAATATTTGAATAATGCTTACCAAGTGCCAAGCAGTATTCTAAGCACTTCATATAGCTCATTTAACTCACATGTAACCTTCACGACAACTCTTATCATATACTATTATTTTCCACACTTTACATATGAGGAAACTGGGGAGACTAAAAGGCTTGGGCAAGGTAAGACAGCTAGTAAACAGGAGAATCAGGACTCAGATCCTGGCAGCTTGGTTCCAGACTCTATGCTTAACAAGTACCTCAATAAAATAAAAGGAATTATTGTATCAAGTAATGATAAATTTATAGATGTACCATTGGAAAAGCCCATAAAGTTCTTTCTGATCTCCCTGAAGGCTTTGTGGTGATCCATCCACTCACTCTTTTTCATTGCTTTTGAGAATGGCCAGCGTCTATTTACAAAGTTGTTAGCAATCATTAGGTGTGCCACTTCGGACAGGAAGAGTACTACTCTATGGAAAGATAACCAGCTTATTTTTGGCTTCAATACATCTGAGACTTGGTTTCAAAAACCGTGAGCTATGATCAATATCTCACAGCTATACTGTGATAAAAATGTGTATTTACTTTGTGAAGATTATGTAGGCAGCTCTTATCTGTGGGAGTGTGATTCTTGATCCTAGAAATTACTTCTACAACTATACTTCTTCTTGGAAGAGGGCATGGCAAAACACTTCAGTGTTCTTGCCTGGGAAATCCCATGGAGAGAGGAGCCTGGGATGCCACAGTCCATGGGGTCACAAAGAGTCGGACATGACTGAGTACATGCACGCACTTGCACACACGTGATTTCCATAAATAACTACACACTCAGAAGAATGCCTGCTATGAAAAAGCCTGACAATAGCAAGTGTAGACAAGGATGTGGGTCAATCAGAATTCTCATATATTGTTCATAAGAATAGATTTTGGCACAACCATTTTTGGATGGCTGTTTGGCATTCTCTATGAGAAACGCTGGGTTGGAAGAAGCACAATCTGGAATCAAGATTGCCAGGAGAAGCATCAATAACCTCAGATGCAGATGACACCACCCTTGTGGCAAAAATTGAAGAGGAACTAAAAAGCCTCTTGATGAAAGTAAAAGAAGTGAGTGAAAAAGTTAGCTTAAAGCTCAACATTCAGAAAATGAAGATCGTGGCATTTGGTCCATCACTTCATGGCAAATAGATGGGGAAACAGTGGAAACAGTGGCAGACCTTATATTTTGGAGCTCCAAAATCACTGTAGATGGTGACTGCAGCCATGAAATTAAAAGACGCTTACTCCTTGGAAGGAAAGTTATGACCAATCTAGACAGCATATTCAAAATCAGAGACATTACTTTGCCAACAAAGGTCCGTCTAGTCAAGGCTATGGTTTTTCTAGTAGTCATGTATGGATGTGACAGTTGGACTGTGAAGAAAGCTGAGCACTGAAGAATTGATGATTTTGAGCTGTGGTGTTGGAGAAGACCTTGAGAGTCCCTTGGACTGCAAGGAGATCCAACCAGTCCATTCTAAAGGAGATCGGTCCTGGGTGTTCTTTGGAGGGAATGATGCTAAAGCTGAAACTCCAGTACTTTGGCCACCTGATGTGAAGAGTTGACTCATTGGGAAAGACTCTGATGCTGGGTGGGATTGGGGGCAGGAGGAGAAGGGGACGACCGAGGATGAGATGGCTGGATGGCATCACCAACTCGATGGACATGAGTTTGAGTGAACTCCGGGAGTTGGTGATGGACAGGGAGGCCTGACATGCTGCAATTAGCAGAGTTGGACACGACTGAGTGACTGAACTGAACCAAACTGACCAAAGATAAAGGTAGGCTTCTTTTAAAATTTTCAAATACCACTTCTAAGTATGTAAGCAACAGAAATGCATACATACGCTTATCAAAAGGCCAGCACCAGAATACTTTTACAGCACTAATTGTAAAATCCCAAAGCTGGAAGGACAAAAAAGATAAATATGCATCAGAACAATAGACAAACCAACTGTGATACAGTCACACAATGAAATGCTACATTGATCTAGCAGTTCAGTTCAGTCGCTCAGTCGTGTCCGACTCTTTGAGACCCCATGAGGCGCAGCATGCCAGGCCTCCCTGTCCATCACCAACTCCCAGAGTTTACTCAGACTCACGTCCATCGAGTCAGTAATGCCATCCAGCCATCTCATCCTCTGTCGTCCCCTTCTCCTCCTGCCCCTAATCCCACCCAGCATCAGAGCTTTTTCCAGAGTCAGCTCTTCACATGAGGTGGCCAAAGTACTGGAGTTTCAGCTTTAGCATCATTCCCTCCAAAGAAATCCCAGGGCTGATCTCCTTTAGAATGGACTGGTTGGATCGCCTTGCAGTCCTAGGGACTCTCAAGAGTCTTCTCCAACACCACAGTTCAAAAGCATCAATCTTCAGTGCTCAGCCTTCTTCACAGTCCAACTTTGAAATCCATACATGACCACAGGAAAAACCATAGCCTTCACTAGACGGATCTTAGTGGCAAAGTAATGTCTCTGCTTTTGAATATACTATCTAGGTTGGTCATAACTTTTCTTCCAAGGAGAAAGCGTCTTTTAATTTCATGGCTGCAGTCACAAATACCACTTCTAAGTATGTAAGCAACAGAAATGCATACATACGCTTATCAAAAGGCCAGCACCAGAATACTTTTACAGCACTAATTGTAAAATCCCAAAGCTGGAAGGACAAAAAAGATAAATATGCATCAGAACAATAGACAAACCAACTGTGATACAGTCACACAATGAAATGCTACATTGATCTAGCAGTTCAGTTCAGTCGCTCAGTCGTGTCCGACTCTTTGAGACCCCATGAGGCGCAGCATGCCAGGCCTCCCTGTCCATCACCAACTCCCAGAGTTTACTCAGACTCACGTCCATCGAGTCAGTAATGCCATCCAGCCATCTCATCCTCTGTCGTCCCCTTCTCCTCCTGCCCCTAATCCCACCCAGCATCAGAGCTTTTTCCAGAGTCAGCTCTTCACATGAGGTGGCCAAAGTACTGGAGTTTCAGCTTTAGCATCATTCCCTCCAAAGAAATCCCAGGGCTGATCTCCTTTAGAATGGACTGGTTGGATCGCCTTGCAGTCCTAGGGACTCTCAAGAGTCTTCTCCAACACCACAGTTCAAAAGCATCAATCTTCAGTGCTCAGCCTTCTTCACAGTCCAACTTTGAAATCCATACATGACCACAGGAAAAACCATAGCCTTCACTAGACGGATCTTAGTTGGCAAAGTAATGTCTCTGCTTTTGAATATACTATCTAGGTTGGTCATAACTTTTCTTCCAAGGAGAAAGCGTCTTTTAATTTCATGGCTGCAGTCACCATCTGCAGTGATTTTGGAGCCCCAAAGTATAAAGTCTGACACTGTTTCCACTGTTTCCCCATCTATTTCCCATGAAGTGATGGGACCAGATGCCATGATCTTCGCTTTCTGAATGTTGAGCTTTAAGCCAACTGTTTCACTCTCCTCTTTCACTTTCATCAAGAGGCTTTTGAGTTCCTATTCACTTTCTGCATAAGGGTGATGTCATCTGCATATCTGAGGTTATTGATATTTCTCCCGGCAATCTTGATTCCAGCTTGTGTTTCTTCCAGTCCAGCGTTTCTCATGATGTACTCTGCATATAATTTAAATAAGCAGGGTGACAATATACAGCCTTGACGTACTCCTTTTCCTATTTGAAACCAGTCTGTTGTTCCATGTCCAGTTCTAACTGTTGCTTCCTGACCTGCATACAGATTCCTCAAGAGGCAGGTCAGGTGGTCTGGTATTCCCATCTCTTTCAGAATTTTCCACAGTTTCTTGTGATCCACACAGTCAAAGGCTTTGGCATAGTCAATAAAGCAGAAATAGATGTTTTTCTGGAACTCTCTTGCTTTTTCCATGAGCCAGTGGATGTTGGCAATTTGATCTCTGGTTCCTCTGCCTTTTCTAAAACCAGCTTGAACATCAGGAAGTTCACGGTTCACGTATTGCTGAAGCCTGGCTTGGAGGATTTTGAGCATTACTTTACTAGCATGTGAGATGAGTGCAGTTGTGAGGTAGTTTGAGCATTCTTTAGCATTGCCTTTCTTTGGGATTGGAATGAAAACTGACCTTTTCCAGTCCTGTGGCCCCTGCTGAGTTTTCCAAATTTGCTGGCATATTGAGTGCAACACTTTCACAGCATCATCTCTCTGGATTTGAAATATCTCCACTGGAATTCCATCACCTCCACTAGCTTTGTTCTTAGTGATGCTTTCTAAGGCCCACTTGATTTCACATTCCAGGATGTCTGGCTCTAGGTGAGCGATCACACCATCGTGATTATCTGGGTTGTGAAGTTCTTTTTTGTACAGTTCTTCTGTGTATTCTTGCCACCTCTTCTTAATATCTTCTGCTTCTGTTAGGTCCATACAATTTCTGTCCTTTATCAAGCTCATCTTTGCATGAAATGTTCCCTTGGTATCTCTAATTTTCTTGAAGAAATATCTAGTCTTTCCCATTCTGTTGTTTTCCTCTATTTCTTTGCATTGATCGCTGAAGAAGGCTTTCTTATCTTGGGTGCAAAAATATGAATCAGTCTGACAAATATACTGTTGAGTAAAAGAAGCCAGACCAGAAAGCCACACATACTGTATGAGTCATTTTATGTAATGTATGCAAACTGGTAAAATCCCTGTGTGCTGTAAGGTCTGGAGAAGGCAATGGCACCCCACTCCAGTACTCCTGCCTGGAAAATCCTATGGATGGAGGAGCCTGGTGGGCTGCTGTTGATGGGGTCACACAGAGTCAGACACAACTGAAGTGACTTAGCACAGTAACAGCAGCAGCTGTAACGTTACCCCCTGGATGGGAAGAGATGGGGAGGGGCATCAGGAGATTTCTGAGTTCCTGGTGTTGGTCTGTTTTTTTTTTTTTTTTTTGGTGGGGGGTGCTAGTTACATGGATGTAATCAGTTTATTAAAATTCTGTTGAGCTATACTCTTAAGAAGGGCTTCCCTGGTGGCTCAGACAATAAAGCGTCTGTCTGCAATGCAGGAGACCCAGGTTTGATCCCTGGGTTGGGAAGCTCCCCTGGAGAAGGAAATGACACCCCACCCCAGTACTCTTGCCTGGAAAATCCCATGGATGGAGGAGCTTGGTAGGCTACAGTCCTTGGGGTTGCAAAGAGTCGGACACGACTTAGCAACTTCACTTTCACTTTCATACTCTTATGATGTGTACACTTTTCTATAGGTATGTTATATGTTAGTAAAAGATTTAAAAAAAAAAGTTATAGGCATGCAGTTTCCCCGCATAGTCTAGTGAATAGTACAGACCATCAGTGTTTCAAGACAGTGAGTGAGTCTGCTCTTCCTCAGAGAATGACTCTTGATTCTGGGAAAAGAGCCTGGCCAAATCCCATCACCCTTCAACCAAACAGAACCAAATAGGCCGAAGTGAATATTTAAAATATAATCAACCTCCTTTTCAGATTTGTAAAATGTTTGGATTAAAGAATAAATAAACAGGGTTTTCAACTAGAAAAACTGTCCCATTTTGACCTTCATATTAATTTTCTAGATAGTTTAACTTGGAATTAAACTTTTATGTGTCCATGGGGGCTTGAGGGAATGTGTTTGAGTTGCCATATACTAGTATTCAGGCTTCCCAGGTGGTTCTAGTGGTAAAGAACACAGTGCAGGAGGTGTAAAAGACGTGGGTTTGATCCCTGGGCCAGGAAAATCCCCTGGAGGAGGGCATGGCAACCCATTCCAGTATTCCTGCCTGGAGAATCCCCTGGACAGAGGAACCTGGTGAGGCTCAGGGTCCACACGTTCTCAAAGAGTCGGACATACAGAAGCAACTTAGTATGCATGCATGCACACTAGTATTCCTAGCAGCATAACTTGCATCCTGAGTCTCTTCTGAAAAAATAATATGGGCTTAATTTATTAAAATTCTAGAGTATTCAGGCTTTTTCAAACAAATAAAAGAGACACATATTGAGAAATAATTCAAGTTGACGATTCTACAATTTTGTGAATAACATACAACATTGTGATTAACGTTCAAGATGCATTTCTCTTAGGAATTCAGATTCAACTTGCTTTGCCTAAGGTACCATTCTGGATATTTCATATTCTTCACCTAATTTTGATTGTAGCTATATGGTTTTGGGTCTTTATTCTCATGATGCAGATAAGAAAACTGAGACTATTGAAATTGTCTTGTTCAACAAGAATCCCGACTCCAAATCTAAGCCTTTTCCGTCATACTAGTGATCCTCAGAGATGATCTTCTAGAGACTGTCACTGCTGAGAGATCCAAGAGACAGGAAGCCTTTTGCTATGCTTACAAAGGCACCATCCTATGCCCATGAATAAGCAGTTAGGCTAGAAGACAGAGAAGGCAATGTCACCCCGCTCCAGTACTCTTGCCTGGAAAATGCCATGGATGGAGGAGCCTGGTAGGCTACAGTCCACAGGGTAGTGAAGAGTCAGACATGACTGAGTGACTTCACTTTTACTTTTCACTTTCATGAGTTGGAGAAGGAAATGGCAACCCACTCCAGTGTTCTTGCCTGGAGAATCCCAGGGACGGGGAGCCTGGTGGACTGCCGTCTATGGGGTCTCACAGAGTTGGACATGACTCAAGTGAATTAGCAGCAGTAGCAAGCTAGAAGAAGCGGGTACAGAGAAGCAACATGGGTGGACAGAACTTGCCAAGCATTTCCATTCCTTTCTATTGAGGGCGAGGTCTAGGTAAACAAAATCCTATCCAAGTTTTTTTTTGTTTGTTTGTTTTTTTCCTGAATCAGACATGATTTTGACTACCTCAGTACAGGGGAATTTAAAAATCCTTTTTCTTCTGCACCAATGTTGATAAAAAGGAACAAACCACAAGGCCTCTTTTTGTCCTATGGTCTTGACCTTGGAATTGCTAAAGAATGTTTTCATATTTCTTTGTCACAAGTTCTGTTGGAACTGAAGAGAGAAGAAATTAAATTCTGTAAACAAAGTTCAGAAAGACGCCCTTTGGTTCCAGGAAAGAATTCACTTCGGCTCTGCATTCAATCTGGTTTGAATTGGCAGCTGCAACATCTTTGGGAACCCCCTGAGTAGCTTGGAGAACTGATGTTACATAAAAGAGTAATTACTGTCGTTTGAAATAATTAATGTTTGAGTCCTTGGGTGGTATTGTGAGAAGCAAAATATTTATTAAAGACTGGCCTGTGTATGTAAGGAAAAACTAGACCCCAGAGATAGTAACATAAAAAAAAAAAAAAGAAAGAAAAGAAAGATAAAAAAGAATAGTGACCTCAACTCTCTTCCTATTACAGAAAGGAGGGAAAAAAAGGTTACTGGGATGACAGACATTGTATTCTTTGTTCCTTTTTCATTAAAACAAAAACTGGGACATGGAATAGAAAGATGACTTAGGTATTTGTCACTTTGTCCTTGTATTTCTCCTTAGCTCTTACAATCTTAGCTCTAACTGCATGTCCCCTTCGAAATATTGTTCTGCATGAATTTATTGAACTGTGTTTGTCTAGTGAACTTTTTCTCTATCTTCTGTTTCTCTATCTTGAATGTGAATTGAGCAACGGCTAGACGTTGGTTTGAAAGGTCAGCCTTCAAGAGGCTTTTAATTTCCCTCTAGCCTCCAGGACTAACCCCTAAATAACTACCATAAAAGCTGATCCCAAAAAGCTTTCCCAAAGAGGGGTCAAAGTTTCTGATTTTTAAGTCCTGGCCTGTCATTTGACCAAAAGTTTTCCTGGTTTGTGCACTTGCTTATATTTGGTTGTTTACTTCAGAATAGTTAAATAATTCTAATTGTGCCAAATTGAAGCACATCTGGGGAGCAGCTACCCAAAAACTGCTCATTGAGTGAATGATTGGCTTACTTACCTAAACCTCATTTCCATCTCTGGATCTGAGAACTAGTGCTTGAATTGACCTTTCCACATTTGGTCCAAAACTTGTATGCTGCACCAGCATGTCTGGTTATTGTCATCTTGGATATTCCTCTGAAATTTCTTTAATAAAGGGATGAGTTTAATGAATATGCAAGTAGCCCATAACAGAGGTTACAAACTAATAGTTCATTGGCCAAATCCAGACCCAAACATTTTTTATTTAACTTTCAGAGTCTTTTAAGGTTTTTAATTAAAATTTAGAATTTGGGGATTTTACCCAAAAATATAGGTTCTGACACTGCTTGCAGCAGATCTATATTTTTCCCACAGCATCATATGGTGGATCAGAATATCAGCTACCTGTTTCAGCAAGTCATGAGCCCTACACTTTACCCCTATTCATGTCTGCCCTAAGAGGAGTTGCCCTTAATGGTTTTATTTGCTGTTACTCTTCAAATCGGAGAAGGCAATGGCACCCCACTCCAGTACTCTTGACTAGAAAATCCAGTGGACGAAGGTGCCTGGTGGGCTGCAGTCCCTGAGGTCACTAGGAGTCGGACACGACTGAGTGACTTCACTTTCACTTTTCCCTTTCATGCATTGGAGAAGGAAATGGCAACCCACTCCAGTGTTCTTGCCTGGAGAATCCCAGGGACAGGGGAGCTGGTGGGCTGCCATCTATGGGGTCGCACAGAGTTGGACACAACTGAAGCGACTTAGCAGCAGCAGCAGCAGCAGCAACTCTTCAAATATATGGTAAATACGTATTTCCCTGTACCACAAGTTTAGACTAAGAGCTTCATAATTTTAGAAAAAATAGAAGTAAGTATGTGTTTTTCTTTTAATAAGAAAATAAATTCATTTACAGAAATTTATCATTTTTAATTTGTCTGGCCCATTTGAGTATTTGATTTTACAACTCTTGCTCTAGTGTCTTTCTTCTGTGATAAAGATTCTATGCTTTTCATTTCTCATAGTTTTACAAAAGCTAGAACCCCGAGGAGAACTATTGTTTTCTGTAAAATAAATCTTTACTATTTTTATTTTTTCCTATCAGTGTTCATCTGAACACTGATAAATTCAGATTAAAAGCTTATCAGAGACTGCTGATAGAGTGGTAAAAATCAAGAAGATGGAGTGGTAGATAAGACATGAATAAATCCAGTCCATGGAGTGAGGACCTGGGGTCACACATGGGGCTGAGTCAAGCTGGAGGCAGGCAGGAAGCTGAGAACTGTATCACAAAGATCAGATAGCAACCAAGTCGAGAATTTACTGGAAGAACCGAGTCAGAGCTCAGGAAACTCAAAGAGGAAAACATGTTTGGAACTTGTGTCCCGCCTAGGCTTTAACACTTCAGCACACATAGAAACTTGAGGCCAGGTCGGTTATCTTTAATATTTTTCTTAAAAATCATATTCTAATATCTTCCACTATATAACTTAATTACAACATAAAAATGGTTTCTTTAGCAGTTTTTCTAACAGTATACATTATATTAAAGTATAACTCATACAAGTATGCAGCTTAAGAATTTTTTAAATAAGCGAACATACCAGGTAATCAGCATCCAAGTTAAAAAATAAAACATTGTCAACATCTTCATGGCCTTTGCAGGCATTATTCTTCTAAGGCTGACCACCATCTTTATATAATACATAGGTGATTTTTCTTGTTTTCTAATTATATATATATGGAATCATGCAGTATTTACTGGCATTTTTGATTCAGTATTATTTTTGTGAAAATCACACATTGTTGCATGTAGCAATAATGTTTTGTTTTACTGATATTGTATGAAAACACCATAATTTATATATTCATTCTACTCAGTGTATATTTGAGCTATTGTTCTCCTTGTCTTTTTCATTTTAGCCATTCATGTAATTGTGAATTAACATTTAACTTGTTTTTAATTAGCATTTACCTAATAACCTATAAAGATGAGCACCTTTTCTTATGTTGATTGTCCATTTGAATATATCCTTTTGAGAAGCATTTTTTCATGTCTTTTGTCTGTTTTTCCTATTGCATGACTTGATTTTTTCCTTCTTATAAGTTTTAAAAATATATGTATTCTGTATATGAACCTTATTGTGATACCAGGTTTGCAGATATCTTCTCCCATTTTGAAGCTCGTCTTTTCACTAGTGATGTCTTTTGATGAACTGATATCTTAAACTATAATATAATCCAATGTATTTACTTCTTACGGTTAGTGCTTTCTAATGTATTTTATTTAGGAAATCTTTGCCAAGTCATAAATACATTCTTTTGTACTTCAGGCTTGAAACTTTATGATTTCATCTGTCATAACATCTGTCTATCTGGAATTAATTTTGTTTATACTGAGAAGTAGAGGCAAAAATTTTTTTCATATGGATATCCATTTGACATAGCATCATTTATTAAGACCAATTTTTCCCCACTGCACTGAGTAATCAAGTGACTGTATGTGGTTTGTTTCTGGACTCTTCTTTCTGTTCCATGGGTCTATTTGTTTGTTCTTGCACCATTCCCCCACTGAAACTGATTAACTGCTCTATAGCAAGCCTTTGTATCTAGTACTTTAAGACTTTCAGATTTATGTTTCTTCTGCAAAATTGACTTAGTTGTTCTTGGATCTTTTCATTTCTCACATAAATAATAGGTAGCTTCCCCAGTGGCTCAGCAGGTAAAGAATCTGCCTGCAATGTGGGAGACCTGGATTCGATGCCTGGGTTGGGAAGATCCCCCAGAGAAGGGAATGGCTGCATACTCTAGTATTCTGCCTGGAGAATTACATGGACTATATAGTCCATGGAGTCTCAGAGAGTCAGACATGACTGAGCGACTTTCACTTTCACTTAATTTCTACATGGTTGAGCAGACTCTGGGAGCTAGTGAAGGACATGGAAGCCTGTCATGCTGCAGTCCATGAGGTTGCAAAGAGTTGGACATGACTTAGTGATTGAACAGCAACAGTACATGCATACACACACACTTGTTTGGAATTTGATTGAATTTGTCTAAATTTATAGATCACCTTGGGAAGAAGTGATGTTTTACAATATTAAGTTGTTTTATCCATTAACATGATTTCAATACCTGTTTTATTAGGCTTTCAACTTTCTTTCAAACTTATTTAACATTTCTCAAAAAGAGCACACCATCTTTCTCAGAGTTTTGTTTTTTATTTATCATTTTGTTATTAATATGTATCTTTTCTGATTGCATGCATAATGATTAGTCAATGTACAAAAATAACTCAACTACAAAAAAAGAGATAAAATAAATAATTCATTCATGATTTCTACCTTTTGGTAAAATCACTGTGAATATCTTTGCATAAGTATCTTCCATATATGCCATAAAATGAGGATTGTATTATATATATAGTCTTTTTGGTCTTCCTTTATCTCCTTGTGGCTTCCCTTGTGACTCAGCTGGTAAAGAATCTACCTGCAATGTGGGAGACCTGGGTTCAATCCCTGGGTTGGGGAGATCCCTTGGAGAAGGGAAAGGCTATCCACTCCAGTATTCTGGCCTGGAGAATTCCATGGACTGTATAGTCCATGGGGTCGCAAAGAGTCAGACACGACTGAGTGACTTTCATTTTCACTTTTTCACTTATCTCCTAAAGTATTTCAAAGATATTTTCTCACTTGAATGAGTTTCTATTTAAACAGGATTTAAAATACTTAAATAGTACTGTTCTAACATATTGGCATCAAATAAACTATTTAACAGAACGCTTATCATTGTTAATTTCAAGTTTAGATTCTTTTTCTATTCTGAATCATACTGGAACAAAAATTCTTGTAAATAAATATTTGGTTTTATGCTTGACTATCAGGATTCTGTGAAATTTTGGGGGCCCTTCTTGCCAGGCATCCTCATGAGAATGAAGTCATCTTTAAACACCACATGACAATCTTTGCTGCACCACCAGATTATCCAGGGAAGACAGCATGACCTGGGAATTCAACTGCTTCCTTATGATCATCTCATTATTGGATAATTATCCAAATGCTTCATTGTGGGAGCAGGAAATGTGGGCTCTAAGCAGATGGAGCCAAACCACATACCCTCCATGGGAAGGCTGTGGTGCTGACGGGCAAGAAAGCATGACATGGGAGGCCAGTGAGGACATCTGGCAGACAGCCCAACTGCCCCACGTCTCCCATCTTCACTCAGTCACATGGTAAACCACATTTGGTAAATTTCCTCAGAGATCTCCAACACATTTTCCCAATGCCTCAGAAGCTCCAGATGTGGACAAGACAGTGCCCCAGACGGAATTTAGAAGACATTCCTCTGGTGTGTTTCTCATATTATAGGCACTTTTCTCCCTACTTACTTTGCAGTGGGGAGGGCAAAGGAAGCGGGAGAGCCACAGGGCCGTAGGGCTGCTGTGGTCAATTGTGTCTGGTTCTGTGTAGAGTCTGGTGCTCATCTCTGCGGGAGTTTGCTTCTCGATACTAAAAGTTACTTTTCTGATCGTCCTTCTTCAGGGCTAGAATGACGAGCCTGGTCATTTATTCATGGCTGCTCTTTTGGGAGGGATTTATCTTTTATCTGTATCCTATTGTAAAAAATCATTCCTGGGGGACTTGTCTGCAATGGCATACACCAACTGTATCACATTATCAACTCCTGTTGACTGGTAATGGATAACTGGAGAACTAGATGGAGAAACGGACTCATGGTTTAGAAGAAAAAATGCTAGAATAGTTTATCAATACTAATTAAGAATGTGTGTGTTGGAGGAAGTATATTTCTGATCCTGAGTTTATATTCTCAGTGCTTAGGATGCTAGATTAGGGAAGTCATCAGGAATGACCATTAGGAAACAGGTGGAGGTAAAATTAGTTGAAAAAATTACCAGAGAGTTACTGGTTGGCACCTTGGGTGAATAGGCTTAAATAATGTTCTCTTGAGCCCACCCATTGCTCATCCCCTGCGGGATCTTTCTCCCATCTGTAAATACGTGTCCTTACATTGCTCCTAATTTTTTCATAGTTTCACCCTTACTTTCACTTCTCCTGTTCTTCTCTATTGTCAGAAATTTTTCTCACTTTCAACAAGTGTGTTTAGTGGGAGGGATGGCAATAATAATAACTGAATTCAATTCAATGTACTGAATCTTCAGTTCAGTTGAGGCAACAGAATTCTTCTAATGATAATTGTTTTATTTGTAAACCTTCACTGAATCACGTGAGGTACACATACAAGCAGAAACACAAAAACGGTCACTTTCTTCCAGTGAAACCTTCAGAGTATAAACTGATTATTTTAACACTGGATATGAATAATACTATGATAAAAGCAGTTAACAGGAAGGCCACTTATGGAGAACTGTGATGGATCAGAGCTTTTACCCTCCTTGCAAGCTAACAAATTAACCTAACACAATTTCATGGAAGCTGAGAGAAGACGTCAGTCATACTTCTGGATCGAAGACAAATAACTCTATTACTCATGACACAAACATGAACTTCATGTTTGTGTCAGTTCTCTTGCCCAGCAATTCCCACAAAGGTGACTTGGAGAGATCCATCTGGATGTTTGCATGATAGCTGAGGTTGCCTTGAGTTTAGGGAACCTGAATCTTTGATTCTATACAGTATGAAAGTACTACTCTTTCCTCTTCAGAGAGAGAGGTACTCTGTCTATCTTCCAAGACTGCTGGCTGTATAAACACCCTTAAAAAGACAGCCAGAAACAAACGGACACTTCATACCTCACTGCCCCGTGGAGAATTTGCTCTGCCTGGAAATCAAGGAGGAATTCTTAGAGGCATTGTCTAACTTTCATAATAAATATGAGGTCACCAGGCAGAGAAGTAAAACACACCCTAGAGAGTGGAAATTGAGTGAGCAAAGACATGGATATAGGATGAGGAAAGTACTAGGACTATTTCTAATGAGTAGAGACTAAAGTATTGTTCTCAGCTTCAATGATTTAATAACATTTTGATCATTACTGAAATTTAATTTTTGCTGTACCTTGATGTCATCATGACCCCAGGGATATATGTGAGACAAACCATGGCACTGAAGGCATTGAAGGGTGGGGTGTAGATCAGGATACAATCTACAGGGAGAAATATGTTTTGCCTTCTGGGGCCACCACAGTAATTGCTTCTCACCCCCAATTATGATGGCCGTGCTACAGCTATCTGAAGATAGCTCCTATCCCAATGCCTTCAGAGTCCTTGGGTCTTTTAGCCACCTAGCATATGTCATGGTTTTTAAATGCTTCCCCAATTTTATCTTTTTCTGGACATAATCCCAGTAAAAGTGTGTCATCTGGAACTGGGCAAAATTTCTGGGTCTTGAGTTCATCTTTTAAACTGCTGAGGATCTAAGTGACTAACTCCAATGATTGCTTTTGGTTCCATTAGAGTTCATGTTGCAGAACAACCAGCTGAGCCATAAAGGTATCATCCTACCAACCCAATTAGCATTATATAGGGCTTTTGGACTAACCTGGCCCTGCCAAGGAAGATGCTGACCAGTCTGGAGAAGAGAATTGTTGGTAGGGGCAGAGAACCACCTGCATCAGTATAATGGGGAGAAGGAGGGTTGTGACTAATACATGCAGATTCCTGAGCGCTACCCCCTAACAAATTAGTTTACCAGCAGCATTTTTAACAAACTCCTTTGGTGATTTTTTATGCAATTAAATATTTTTATGCACTCAAATATTAGAAATCCTTGCTTAAGAACGTCCTTCAGAAATGAGTCTTTTTGTCCTGAAAGAGTTAATAGACATTGCTCAGGGGCCAATAAGCTTCCCAGCATGGGGAGGAATTTCCCACCTATTCCTGCCAGTGTGTCTCCAACACCCCTCAGAGGAAAGGATAATTTAACCTTCTTATCTCATTATTAGGGGCTGAGTGGGAGGGAGATTGTTTCTTTTTGTCCTGAAGGTGACTCACACAAGTGACAGAGTGTCGCCTGTGCTATGTAATTCAGACTCCATGCTGCTGCTAAGTCCCTTCAGTCGTGTCCGACTCTGTGTGACCCCAGAGATGGCAGCCCACCAGGCTCCCCCGTCCCTGGGATTCTCCAGGCAAGAACACTGGAGTGAGTCAGACTCCATAACCCACAGAAAAAGATTCACATGGGTCGTCAGGCTCGGTGTAAAGTCACATAGATCATGGAGGTGAACAAAACATGGGATTTATTGGATGCGTGGATGTCTAGAGAAATATACTGACCATAAGGTGATGGGCAGGCCAAAAAATATACATCGTAATAAGTGCTGTGAATGAAATAAGTGGTGTACAATGAGTGAAGGCATGAAAGGTGAACTGGGTTCATTATCCTTCAAAGGAAAAGAAAAAATGCAAAAAACCCCACTAAGTCTATGGAAAACTAAAAGACAGGCAAATGTCAATGATATGTCCTGAAATAAAAGTTTTCTATTCAATATATGGTTACATTTAACACATTATCTCACTTAATTCTTACAATGATTTCTCCAGGTTAGATCCAGTGGCATATGTTTAATAGATGAAAAAACTGAGAGTTGGAGGATTTGAATTATTTAAGATATTCCACAAATATTTATGGAGCATCCTCCATGCAAGGCATCATATAACCTCGATGATTAAGTCATGTAACCAGTCAGTGGATGGCCTCTGACTTCAAGATGTACACTTGCTGTGATCGCTGGTCAAATTAGCCATAGCATGGTTCAGTTCAGTGCAGTTCAGTTCTGTCGCTCAGTCATGTCCGACTCTGCAACCCCATCAATGGGCAGGCCAAAAAATATACATCGTAATAAGTGCTGTGAATGAAATAAATGGTGTACAATGAGTGAAGGCATGAAAGGTGAACTGGGTTCATTATCCTTCAAAGGAAAAGAAAAAATGCAAAAAACCCCACTAAGTCTATGGAAAACTAAAAGACAGGCAAATGTCAATGATATGTCCTGAAATAAAAGTTTTCTATTCAATATATGGTTACATTTAACACATTATCTCACTTAATTCTTACAATGATTTCTCCAGGTTAGATCCAGTGGCATATGTTTAATAGATGAAAAAACTGAGAGTTGGAGGATTTGAATTATTTAAGATATTCCACAAATATTTATGGAGCATCCTCCATGCAAGGCATCATATAACCTCGATGATTAAGTCATGTAACCAGTCAGTGGATGGCCTCTGACTTCAAGATGTACACTTGCTGTGATCGCTGGTCAAATTAGCCATAGCATGGTTCAGTTCAGTGCAGTTCAGTTCTGTCGCTCAGTCATGTCCGACTCTGCAACCCCATCAATTGCAGCACTCCACGCCTCCCTGTCCATCACCAACTCCCGGAGTTCACTCAGACTCACATCCATCAAGCCGGTGATGCCATCCAGCCATTTTATGCTCTGTCGTCCCCTTCTCCTCCTGCCCCCAATCCCTCCCAAGATCAGAGTCTTTTCCAATGAGTCAACTCTTCGCATCAGGTGGCCAAAGTACTGGAGCTTCAGCTTTAGCATCAGTCCTTCCAAAGAACACCCAGGACTGATCTCCATCAGGATGGACTGGTTGGATCTCCTTGCAATCCAAGGGACTCTCAAGAGTCTTCTCCAACACCAAGGTTCAAAAGCATCAATTCTTTGACACTCAGCTTTCTTCATATTCCAACTCTCACATCCATACATGACTACTGGAAAAACCATAGCCTTGACTAGATGGAACTTTTTGGCAAAGTAATGTCTCTGCTTTTGAATATGCTATCTAGGTTGGTCATAACTTTCCTTCCAAGGAGTAAGCATCTTTTAATTTCATGGCTGCATTCACCATCTTCAGTGATTTTGGAGCCCCCAAAATAAAGTCTGACACTGTTTCCACTGTCTCCCCATTTCCCATGAAGTGATGGGACCAGATGCCATGATCTTCGTTTTCTGAATGTTGAGCTTTAAGCCAACTTTTCCACTCTCCTCTTTCACTTTCATCAAGAGGCTTTTTAGTTCCTCTTCACTTTCTGCCATAAGGGTGGTGTCATCTGCATATCAGGTTATTGACATTTCTCCCGGCAATCTTGATTCCAGCTTGTGCTTCTTCCAGCCCAGTGTTTCTCATGATGTACTCTGCATAGAAGTTAAACAAGCAGGGTGACGGTACACAGCCTTGATGTGTTCCTTTTCCTATTTGGAACCAGTCTGTTGTTCCATGTCCAGTTCTAACTGTTGCTTCCTGGCCTGCATACAGATTTCTCAAGAGGCAGGTCAGGTGGTCTGGTATTCCCATCTCTTTCAGAATTTTCCACAGTTTCTTGTGATCCACACAGTAAATGGCTTTGGCATAGTCAAAAAGCAGAAGTAGGTATTTTTCTGGAACTCTCTTGCTTTTTCCATGAGCCAGCGGATGTTGGCAATTTGATCTCTGGTTCCTCTGCCTTTTCTAAAAGAACTTGAACATCAGGAAGTTCATGGTTCACATATTGCTGAAGCCTGGCTTGGAGAATTTTGAGCATTACTTTACTAGCATGTGAGATGAGTGCAATTGTGCGGTAGTCTGAGTATTCTTTGGCATTGCCTTTCTTTGGGATTGGAATGAAAACTGACCTTTTCCAGTCCTGTGGCCACTGCTGAGTTTTCCAAATTTACTGGCATATTGAGTGTAGCATTTTCACAGCACCATCTTTCAGAATTTGAAATATCTCCACTGGAATTTCATCACCTCCACTAGCTTTGTTCTTAGTGATGCTTTCTAAGACCCACTTACTTCACATTCCAGGATGTCTGGCTCTAGGTGAGTGATCATACCATTGTGATTATCTTGGTCATGAAGATCTTTTTTGTACAGTTCTTCTGTGTATTCTTGCCACCTCTTCTTAATATCTTCTGCTTCTGTTAGGTCCGTGCCATGTCTGTCCTTTATCGAACCAATCTTTGCATGAAATATTCCCACCAAATATATAAATGTAAGTTACAGCATAACTTAAATGTAAATATAATGTACCATATAAACTGAAACATAAGAGTTATAAGCCTATAAGAACTATGTGGATTAAAAATGTCATTTGGTGCACCTGAAAAGGCTTCTTGCAGAACTATGGACTTGAGCTGGGCTTTTAAATGTTAACCTAATTTAGTGATGGTATCAGGAATAGAGGGCATTTACAAAAATGCAAAAAACCACTAATTAAATGCAATAAAAATACTAGTTCAACCTGTGTTTATTGAAGATTTACAAGATGCACAACTCTGAGTCTCTAAGCTCTGGGACTTCAAAATCATAGCACCAATTTTTTATGAAAGAATTTACAGTCCAGCTGGGAAGACATGATATAAAATTATAAAACAATTAGTGATAAGAACTAACAGCACTATGTAATTTAATGTATTAGGTCATGTAATGTAAAATAATGTACTAGGTTGTAATGGATCACTCAACTCTCTAAGTCAAGGGCTATAATAATAAATGATATGGCAATGGCTGTTTAGACAGTAAGAGGCAAAAAAATTAGAACTGAAGTAAATTTGACCTCTAAATGACTTTGGAAGTTCCAGAAAGAGAAACCTGGAGGCAAATTAGCATGTTTGTGTGTGTGTATGTGTGTATGTGTATAGGATTGTATTTTTCCAGGAAGGATAGACTCAAGGTTGTGTTTTAGTCTTTCTGTATCCTTTTTTACCTCTTCTGTATCCTTTTTGAAGTAAATTACTTACTGACATTACAGGAGGAAACACATGTGATGTTTTCTGCTTCCTCTTAAGAGTACAGATTTCTATTAATTTCCTGTTCTCAAAGCTTTGTACTCTACTTTGTATTGTTCTTTTGCCAAGGCTGTCCTTCCTAACTTTCTACTAGATTCAAAGTACAATAATGAATTCTTAGAATGGAAATTCTGTGTATATTTAGTTTTTTTACAGGACATATATTTTAAAGTTTTTTTCTTTTATTAAAATATTTGAAACATTTATGACAACTGCTGATATTTGTCACACTTTGGTTGTGAGTACATGAATGTCTCATTATTGTATCGTGTACCATATATATCCTATTAGACAATATTTAAAATTTTCAAAATAGAAACAAACTTTTTACCCAATTATAATATTCTCAAATTCTTGTCACTACAAATATAGCTCACAGCTACAATCAAACATCCATCATCAACAAATGAGGCAAACTCCAGGATAACTTATATCCAACATAGCAAGTAGGAGGAAAATGAAAAAGATTAGCTTGGGATAACATTTACAAAACTGTTTTAAAATAAAAAGGAAGGAAAATCTCTAACTTAAGTTTAACAGAATCAAATTGTGATAGAAGTCAAATGTTCCACCCAGAAAACAAAAAGAAAAAATGGTATAATTCCATATTTTTCACTATTCCTCTTCTCTACACATTCTTCCAAGGCTTCCAAACACATAAGGCATTTAACATCGCTAGCTCAGAAAAGTCTTTACGAACTCAAGAAATGAAATGACTGGCTTATTTCCTAATAATTTAGGGGCACAGCCTTCCTGGGGTGTTGTTTAGTTGCTAAGTCATGTCTGGCTCTTGAGACCCCATGGACTGCAGCCTACCAGTCACTCTCAAACCGCAGCACACATGTTCTCTAGTTGGACCTGGACTTCCATCAGAATAGTTGATGCAAGTGTTTCCATTTTTGCAACATTGGTATTTGAAAGACAATATATTTTTAACTGAACCTTGTTTTCCAGAACAGATTTAGAGATTTACAAAAAAAAAAAAAAATTTGAGATGATAATACACTTGGTTTCCCCTACTTTTTATTGAGGTTACATTAGTTTATACATAATGTAAATTTCACATGTACAACATGATATTTCAACTTCTGTTCAAATTTTCTACTCCTCCCCTTACAATCAACTCCCTTTACTAATTTTGCTTTTCTCCTTCCACCCTAGTAACCACTGCTCTGTTCTCTGTGTCTGTGTGTTTGTTTTTGTTTGTTGAATTATTTATTTGTTTTATAGTTCACATGTGAATGAAGTCACATACTTTTTGTCTTTCTCTCTCTGACTTATTTCAGTTTGCATAATATTCTCAGGGTCTATTCGTGTTTTTGCCAATGGCAAGATTTTATCTTTTTAATGAAGAGTTGACTCACTGGAAAAGACTCTGCTGGGAGGGATTGGGGGCAGGAGGAAAAGGGGACGACAGAGGGTGAGATGGCATCACCGACTCGATGGACATGAGTTTGAGTGAACTCCGGAAGTTGGTGATAGACAGGGAGGCCTGGCGTGCTGCAATTCATGGGGTTGCAAAGAGTCAGACACGACTGAGCTACTGAACCGAACTGAATGATATCTTTGAATGAGTAGTATTCCATTGTATGTGTGTGTGTGTATAACAACCAGTTCTTCTGTATCCTTTTATCCTTGGACTCTTAGGCTGTCTCCTTCTCTTGGTTATTGTTAATAACGCTGCAATGAACATAGAGGTGCCTATATTGTTTTGAACTAGAGTTTTTGTTCATTTCAGATAAATACCCAGAGGTGGACATTAATTGGCTGGATTATAAGATAGTTCTATTCTTAATTTTTTGAGGAATCTTTATATTGTTTTCCACAATGACTTCACCAACTTACAACCCCAGCAACAGTATATAAGTGTTCTTTTTCTCTACATTCTCTCCAACATTTGTTATTTCTATCCTTTTTGATAATAGCCTTTATAATTTCAATTATAGTTCTGATTTGCAGTTCCCTAGGACAGCAATGTTTAGCATCTTTTCATTTACCTGTTTCCCATCTGTGTGTCTTCTTTACAGAAATGTCTATTCAGATCTTCTGCCCATTTTTAATTGCGGGTTTTTGGGGGTTTTGTTGTTGTTAAGTTGTTTGAATTCTTTCCATATTTGAATATTAATCCCCTAATGGATATACAATTTGGAAATATCTTCTCCCATTCAGTAGACTGTCTTTTCAACTTTATTGATAGTTTCCTTGGCTATGCAGAAGCTGTTTAGTTTGATGTAATTCCATTTGCTTATTTTTGATTTCATTTCCCTTGCATGAGAAGACAGATCCCCCAATAAAAGGATATTTCTCCTTTATATCTGAATGATAACTTTGCTGGATAGAGCATTCTTGGCAGACAGTTTCAGTATTCTAAGTATGTCAAGTATTTTAAGTATGTAAGATAATTTTCAGTATTATCTTTCAGCATTTTAAGTATGTTGTTCCATTGTCTCCTGGCCTTGTAGAGTTTCTGCTGAGAAATCTGCTAATTGTCTATTGTGGTTTCCTTTGTAGGTTACCGCTTTTTTTCCCTATCTGCCTTCAAAATTCTTTCTTTGTCATCAGCTTTTGACAATTCTACTATAATGTGTTTTGGAGAGTCTTTTTGTGTTGAGGTAACTGGGCGTTCTCTCAGCTTCATAGGCTTGTATATGTTTCTTCCCCAAATTTGGAAAGTTCTCAGTTACTGTTTCTTTAAATAAACTCTCTACTTCCTGCTCCCTCTCTTTTCTTTCTGGGATACCCATTATCCTTATGTTTCCCTTCCTCATAGAGTCAGACAGTCTTCATAGAATTTCTTCATAGTTTAGGTTTTAATTTTTTTTAGATATTTTGGATGTGAATCATTTTTTAAGTCTTTATTGACTTTGTTACAATATTGCTTCTGTTGTTTATGTTCTGATTTTTTGGCCCTGAGGCATGTGGGATCTTAACTCCCTGACCAGGAATCAAACCTGCACTCCCTGCATTAGAAGGCAAAGTCTCAACCTTTGGACTGCCAGGAAGGTCCCATTGGTTTAGATCTTAGCTGTTTCTTATCTTCTACTTGTATCATTTCTAAATTTCTATCTTCCAGCTCACTAATTCTTTCTTCATATGGTCTGCTCTATTTCCAATGCTTTCCAATGTTTCTTTGTCTCATCTATTAAATACTTTAGCTCCATAATTTCTATTTGGTTCTTTTTAGAGTTTCAATCTCTTTGGTAAAGTATTCCATCTGTTTATTAATTTTATTTCTGAGTTCATTGAACTGCCTCTAAATTTTCTTGTAGTTCCTTAGTTTCTTCATAGGGGCCATTTTGGATCCTCTATCAGTTATATCACAATATTCCATAACTTTAAGTATGGCTTCTGGAGAATTATTATTTTCTTTTTGTGATACTGTGTCCCATGGTTTTATATGGGTACTTGATGAATTGTTCCTCTGCTGGTGCATGTGAAGTAGCAAAGCTTTCATCTTTAGGTAGAGCTCTTATTTCACTTGATTCTAAAGATTCAAGTTTAGTAATTAGAGATCTTTCTTTTGTTTTTCAGTAGTTGGCACTAGAGCACATGTTTCTGGTTTCTCTTACCTGAGCTACCTCTGAGATACAGGCATACCTCTGAGATACAGGCGTACCTCTGAGATATAGCAGATTCAGTGCTAAACTGCCACGATAAAACAGATATTGCAATAAAGCAAGTCACATGAACTTTTTGGTTTCCCAGTGCATACAGAAGTTATGTTTATACTATACTTTAGTCAGAGAGGGCAATGGCAATCCACTCCAGTACTCTTGCCTGGCAAATCCTGTAGACAGAGGAGACTGGTAGGCTGCAGTCCATGGGGTCACTAAGAGTCGGACATGACTGAGTGACTTCACTTTCACTTTTCACTTTCATGCACTGGAGAAGGAAATGGCAACCCACTCCAGTGTTCTTACCTGGAGAACCCCAGGGATGGGGAGCCTGGTGGGCTGCCGTCTCTGGGGTGGCACAGAGTTGGACACGACTGAAGTGACTTAGCAGCAGCAGCAGCATACTTTAGTCAGTTAAGCTTGTAATAGCATTATGTCTAAAAATCATTGTCACATACCTTATTTTTAAAACTAGTTTCTTTCTAAAAAATGCTAACTACATTTGACAATGCTACCATAAACCTTCAATTTACAAAAAAGAAACAAAAACAAAAACAAACAAAAAAAAAACCCACACACAAAAAAGCAAAGCACAATAAACAAAGTATATCGTTATTTGAGAATCAGCACTTTCCACTGTCTAGGACTGTTGTAAATTTTACTCAGAAAATGGTAAGGAATTCCAACTAATGGAATGAAGAATTTGGTGCCAGCAACACATTTTCAGTATTGAGAATAAAGTAGAAATAGAAGAGAATCTTCTTAACATTGCTAGTCATACACTTTAGCTATTTATCCAACTTGAGAAAGTTTAATCGAGTAATGTGTGATGTTACCTTGAATCCAGTTGTAATAGTTAATTTATAAAGCCAAAATTTAGAAATCAAATTTTCTTTGTCTTTATATATCTTTTGTCAATCTTGTATATTTACCAATTGAGTACATGTTATATAAAACAGGAGAGGCTTTGATTAATGTTTGATGACCTAATTTCAAACATATCAAATTATTACAAGCTTAAATTATGTAGTTATTTAAATATTTAACTGCATTTATAACTTTTATATTCAATTTTCTTGTTAAATACATCAAAATTTGCAACAAGTTTCAGTCTCTGGGTTGACAACTGATAACTTTAATGCAATTGTGTACCAGTATAAAGAACTGGAAGCTACATAATTCTAAGTTGAATCTTCTTGAGCCCTAGATAGAAGCATTGATACCCTCCCCCTCATCCCCTACACACACATTCTTTTTGAGTTTTTATGATGACAGTGGGAGAGTCCAAGTTAATACTCATTTTATGAGATTAGATTTAAAATCTTGACCTCTGAGTTCTTTCACCTTTGTCTCATGACATGGTTAGATGACATTCTGTAATCCTTTCCAGCTGCTGCTGCTGCTGCTGCTGCTGCTGCTAAGTCGCTTCAGTCTTGTCTGACTCTGTGCGACCCCAGAGATGGCAGCCCACCAGGCTCCCCCATCCCTGGGATTCTCCAGGCAAGAACACTGGAGTGGGTTCCATTTCCTTCTCCAATGCAGGAAAGTGAAAAGTGAAAGTGAAGTCACTCAGTCGGGTCCAACTCTTAGTGATCCCATGGACTGCAGCCCGCCAGGCTCCTCCGTCCATGGGATTCTCCAGGCAAGAGTACTGGAGTGGGGTGCCATTGCCTTCTCTGAATCCTTTCGTAGGTTGTTTTATTAATTAATTAGACTAAACATATAAATCTATTTAATGTTTGAGCGTATTAACCACAACTCTAAAGTCATTTTAATGACAAATGCTTGTCATCTTCTCCTTTTAACTCTCAAATCACATTTTTACCTGTACATTCTGAGAAAAATTTTCCTTTCCTATTAAATTGATTTGATTTTCTTTTTTTACTGGGTAATTGGAGTATCTTAAATTGAATGTACTTTCTATACCTCCTCTGTGCCATTTGCTATATGAAAGTTTTTTGGTAAAATAGCCACTTTTCACTAGTGTCCATGAATGGATAGTGTTACCATTGTATCACAAAAAGAACTGATAATCTCTCTCATGTGGTTAGAGCTATGTTTCTCCTGGGGAATCTGCAACTTCTGATTTAAATTTGAAAGAATTCTTCTCTGGACCACCTTTAGACTCAAAACTGCAATGTAGATTCCTGCCTACCTGCACTGCAGATTGCAAACCTGCCAGCCCCATGTCTGCGTGAGCCAATCCCTTAAAACTCTCTCTCTTGCTGCTAGTGCTAAGTCACTTCAGTCGTGTCGGACTCTGTATGACCCTGTAGACGGAAGCCCACCAGGCTCCTCTGTCCCTGGGATTCTCCAGGCAAGAATACTGGAGTGGGTTGCCTCACCATATAGATCACCATATAGGCTCTGTTTCTCCGGAGAACTCTAATACAATTTTTTTTTTTTTTTGCCTTTTTTTTGTTTTGTTTAGGATGTGGGGTGTGTGGTATAGATGTAGAAGTGATTCTGTGATTGCTAAGGCTAGGTTTCAAAAATGATGGAGCTTTTGCTTACTTCTTTTGATTGCTTGCTGGTGAGAGCCACGATCACTCTGGGAGGAAGGGGAATGAAAAAACTGCATGTTGGTGTTCTGACTTCAGTCCAGCTCAGATCCCAGATGGCAGCCAGCCTTAACCACCAGACACATGAAGGAGGAAAGGAGGGAGGGAGGGAGGGAGGGAGCCATCTTGTGGTCCAGCCCTCAGCCACTGAGCTGCACTAATTTATTCTGCAGGGAACAGAGAGACGCTACCTTCAACTCTCCCCAACCCCAGCTCAGCCTAAGTTGCAGGTTTGTAAGCAAACAAAATGATCATTGCCGTTTTAAGCCACTAGTTTTAGGGTGGATTATAAACAACAATCGATAACTGAAACACCTTGTAAGTAAATATATGGATCAGCTTAGACTAGGTTTAATTACAATAGCTATCAACCCGCCTAATCTCAGAGACCTGATAATATCAAAAGTTTATTTCTTGCTCCTATCACTTGCCCACTGTGGGTCAGCTGCAGTTCATATTGTTATGCCCTAAAGTCCGAATCCCAAGACCGACAAGAACAAGACCTCCACGACAATGCAAAAGGCAAAAAGGGAAATTTATTTCTGACTCGAGTCAGGGCCCCTGCCACATCCAATGCAGTGGAGTAAGATGAGAAGCCCCGACCTCTGGGTTCGAGCAGTATTTATAGGATTATAACAAAGGTAGGCAGCTGGCAAACTTTGGTTGCACGGGTTACTCGTTAACTGAGGCAGCTGGCAAACTTGGATTGGTTGCACGGGTCACTCCTTAACTGCTGATTGGTCAGTTTTTCACGGGCTTTCCTGAAGAATTTCCATCTTTGTCTCTATAGGCCACCTCTAGGCTACTCGGCTTACAGTGATTGGCTGAGCGGTGCGCGCGTGAATTTTGAACCTCGCATCTCACCCGGATTGGCTCAAGGTTTGGCGCAAATGGGGACTCTCCTGATTGGTTTTAAGGGTATAATTCCCGGAAGCATGACTCAGGTTATATTTTTAGGCCTACTGTAGCTCGCTAAGCCTGTCATGGCCAGAGTCTGGTCCTAAACATGTAATCTTTGTTCTGGACCCAGAATGAAAGGGCAGCCTCAATCTGCAGCTTAGTGATGTCACAGCAAAGGGTCAAAAGGAAATGAGATAACTACACTTTGGCCCTTAAAGCGTCTACTTGGAAGATTCATACATTTCTACTCACACTTCCTTAGATAAATCATATGGCCAAGGTGATTACATTTCAAATGGGGCAGGAAAGGATGGCCTCCTCCAAGAAACAGCAGAAGTTGGACTTCCCTGGTGGTTCAGTGGATAAGAATCTGCCTGCCAATGCAGAGAACAGGAGTTCAATCCCTGGTCCAGGAAGATTCCACATGCCATGGAGCAACTAAAGCCTGCGTGCCTCAATTACTGAGCTCGTGCTCTAGAGACCACAAGCTGCAACTACTGAAGCTCATGAGCCTAGAGACTGTGTTCTGCAACAAGGGAAGCCACCACAATGAGAAGCTTGCACATCCTCACTCACCGGACTAGAGAAAGCCCCCACAAAGCAAGAGAGACACAGCACAGCCATAAATAAAATAAAGGAGCAGAAGCAACATGAGCAGCCACACTGGGACATGCATGCATCACTCTCTCACGGGGAGGAGAGAGGAACTTGCTGGACAATGTTGTGATCTGCCGGAGGAGACATCCTTATGTAGGAGAAAGGCCAGGAAAGAGTCAATGGTTTGGACCCTTAAAATCTAGTTCCTGAAAAAAAAAATTGCTCAAATATCAATACCTCTTGTAAACCATTGCCCTCTCTTCCTGTTCCCTCTTCTCATAGTACTTAGCATTTCCCTCCTCAATATTTTTCATACTCTTGTAATACTGGAGTGGGTTGCCATTTCCTTCTCCAGGGGATCTTCCTGACTTAGGGATCAAACCCGGGTCTCCTGCATTCCAGGTAGACACTTTAACCTCTGAGCCACCAGGGAAGCCCTGTAGTACATCATGAGTGAGTGAGTGAGTGAGTGAGTGAAGTCACTCAGTCGTATGACTCTCTGCGACCCCATGGACTGTAGCCCACCAGGTCCTCCATCCATGGGATTCTCCAGGCAAGAATACTGGAGTGGGTTGCCATTTCCTTCTAGTGGGCAAATGAATTTAACCTGAATGCTATCTCTAAAAGACAATAAGGAGTTATTGAGGATTTGTGAGTAGAACGGCAAAGCAATCTACCTTATATTTTAGAAAGACTGATCTGGTAGCAGTTTGGAAAATGGGTTCAGATAGAATGAAACTGGAGACCAGTTAACCAGCAACTCAGCATTTTGTCTAGAAGTGTAGTGACTAGGGTCTGAATAAGTTCATAATGGGATGAAGGCCAAGGACATGGGTTAAAATTGTTAATAAATTTCATTGACTAGCACAAGTGATAAATAGGATATGGGAAGTGAGAGAGAAAGATGGGGATGCTTGAGTTTTCCAGTTTAAATAATTTCTCATTAAGACAGAACAACTGGCATGTTTCTTTTCTTATGTTATCATTTCTAACTTTCCAGAGAAGAGAGCCTAATTTGTGTAAAAAAAAAAAAAAAAGACTTCCAGGAACACAAGACTTT
Source organism: Aepyceros melampus (assembly GCA_006408695.1). Lineage (NCBI taxonomy): Eukaryota > Metazoa > Chordata > Mammalia > Artiodactyla > Bovidae > Aepyceros > Aepyceros melampus. The sequence goes on from SJXQ01002667.1 coordinate 72,092, forward strand.
TGTTTAAGACAGGAGTGTTCTACTAGTTTATCAATGTTTGTGTCACAAGTCTTAGATACTTCTTATCCAAAATCTACATGAAAACTTTTCTTAGACCAAGAAAAAATAATGGCAATAAAATTTAAACTTGAACTCTGGTGAAATGTATGTCTGGGATTTCTGGGCAAGGAAGGATGTGAAACTATCAGAAATGACGCTGCCTACTGCTCCATGACAAGTCATAAAAAGACACAGAGGGTTGCTCAGCACAGCACTATCTATCTACTTGGAAGTTCTCCAACTGAATAGCAAAGAGAGACTATCATCTTTTGAGGAAAGAGGAGGGAGGGAAGATTTATCTGCCCAGATTCCTCCCAGTGGATTTTGCCATATTCAACATTTTTTTCCCACAAGGAGAAAATGCTCCTGGGTTGTGTCATCCAGTCTTTTCAGTAACCTCATGGGATGCTTGACCCCAAACCCTGATACATGGTGCTCTGTCTAAATCTAGAATGATGACCAGAACTGGAAACACCAACAGGGCTGATAGTCAAGGTTGAGTCAACACACTCAGCACGAATTACTGGATGGCCTTAGACAGCTGACCGGCAGGGACAAGCAGAGTTTAGGGGACTGTATTCGACAAGTAGCAGCTGGGGTCCTGGGAGACCTGTGGAGTTGAAGGAAGCCGAAAGGGTGTGTAAGATGTGTGCCCCATACTCTTCTTCACGATGTCACTGCTGCACACCAGATGCTCTGTTCAGATCATCTAATCATTATGACCTTGTAGACATTTTACATGTGAGGAAATTAATATCCAGAGAGGTTAATGTGCTGGCCAAGTCCACACTGCTAGAAATGCAGAATGATCTGAAAGCAATTTCTTGGCCACAATGCTAAATTGGCAGACGTGGAGGAAAGTCTCCTGTGCTTGACCATCGACATCATGAAGTTGAGACCCTGGTTGTCTTATTGTCACAGAAGGTATACATTCCATTAGCACTGCTTGAATAAATTTAATAAACAAGACACTCCATTACTCCAAAAAAATATTTTATTTGCATTCTTTCTCCTTAATCTTCTTGTTGCGTAATTTTTCAAAATCATAGGACTCTGGGTCCCTTTGGAATGATGAAAAATATAATTTAGAAGAAAAAAAAGAGTCTCAATTATGTACAATATGAGTTCTCAATGGTAGACATACTTTTCTCACTACGATATATTATTTATGAAAAAGTGCTCCCTGAGAGCAGAATGCAATCCCCATCTCATCATTCAGAAATAAATCATTAAAATTTAACAATAAATCCACTGAACTTTTATCTCGTGTTAGACTTTAAGCATGTAAGCTTAACTGCTTGCTATACAATAACAAGTCATCAACAATATGAAAGCCTTTGAAGCACAACACTTTGTAAATTGTTAAGCTCCCATAGCTTTGAAAGACCATAATACAGATATTTTGTTTTTCCTTCTTTGACAGCCATAATTAGATTTATGTTTGATGACAGTCCGGTTAAAAATGAATATGGAACATTATTCAATAACACAGCATATTGAATAGTATATATGTCTGCCAATAACATATACATTCTGAGTTTAATATATATCAAGAAAGAAGAGGGAGATAAAGTATAAAATGTGGCTTGCTGTTACATGGATTTTTTTTTTTCACAAATGTACAAAGCTGATTCTAAAATTTATATGGAAATGCAAGAGACCTCAAAAGCCAAAGCAGTCTTTGCTTTGGCAAAAAGAAAAAAGCATGAGCACTCATATTTTCCTGTTTCAAAACATACTGTAATCAAGACAGTGTGGTACTGCCATAAGGATAGATACATAGACTGATAGAATAGAATTAAGAGTTCATAAATAAACCCTTACATTTATTGTCAATTGATTTTTGACAAGGGTTCCAAGGTGCCTCAATGGGGAAAGAACAACAAATGGTTCTGGGGCAACAGGGCATATCCACATACTGATAAACCAAGCTGGGCTCCTATCGCACACCATATAACAAAATTATCTCCAAATAGACATAAACCTAAAGGTACAAAACTATGAAATCATTAGTGGAAAACATAAGAATAAATCTCTGTAACCTTGGGTTAAACCATGGGTTCTTAGATATAATACCAAAAGCACAAGGGACAAGATAAGAAAATAGATAAAGTGGACTGTATTAAAATTAAAAATTTTTGGACTGCAAATGATATTAAGAAAGTGAAAAGAAACCCCAAAGAATAGGAGAAATATTGCAAATCATGTATCTGATAAGTGACTTAAGTCTAGAATTTATAAAGAATATTAATAATTCAATAATAGAAAGACAAGTCAAAAGTGCATAATCGATACGAATAGTCATATCTCCATAGTTGTGCAAATAACCAATAGGCTCTAAATTTTGATAGACATCGTTAGTCATTATGGAGTTGAAAATCAAAACTACAATGCAATATCATTTCACATCCCATAAGATGAATATCATGAAAAAGACAGCAACAAGTATTAGGAGAATGTGGAGAAACTGGAACCCACGTTGCTTGCTACTGGAAAGTAAAGTGGTGTAGTCACTTCCCAGAAAAGTTGGACAGTTTATCAAAATGTAAACCCTAGAGTTAACATAGGATCCAGCAAGTCTACCTATTTCTAGGTATATACCCAAGAGAAACAAAAACATATGTCCACACAAAAACTGGTACATGAATGTGCAAAACAGCATTATTTGTAAGAAGTATAAGCCACCCAAATATCTACCAACTGATACATAAAATGCAATATATCTATACAGTCTAATTGTACTCAGTATTTATCCACAAAAAGGAATGAAGTACTGTACATGTATAACATGGATGACACTTGAAAATACTATGCTAAGTGGAAAAAAGCCAATCACAAAAGGCAACATATTGCATGACTGCATTGATGTCCAGTGTCCAGGATATAGGGATAGAAAGTAGATTAGTGCCTACCTAGGGTTGGACATGAGGACTCATTGCTAATGAGTATGAGTTTTTTGGTGAGGTGATGAAAATGTTATAAATTTAGATTATAGTGATGGCTGCACAATTGCTTGAATATACCAAAAACCATTGAACTGTACACTTAATTTTTTTAATTAATTACTTTTTGGCTATGCTGGTTCTTCATTGCTGCATGGGTTCTTCTCTTGTTACGGAGGGGAGGACGACTCTCTAGTTTAGGCGTGCAGACTTCTCATTTCCGGGGCTTCTCTTATTGCAGAGCATGGGGCTTCCCTTATTGCATGGCTTCAGTAGTTGTTGTTCCCTGGCTCTAGGGCGCAGGCTCAGTGGTTGTGATGCTTGAGTTTGGTTGCTCTGGGGCATGTGGGATCTTCCTGGCTCAGGGATGGAACCTGGGTGCCCTGCGTTGGCAGGCAGATTTTTTACCACTGAGCCACCAGGGAAGTCTCATGAACTGTACACTTTAAATAGATGAATTCATTCAGCGCTGTTGAAGCGGCAGGTGGAGGGACTATTTAACTTCTCTGAGCTTCCGTTTTATCATTTGTAAATTACTTAGTTCACTGGCTTTTGTTGAAATGAAGTGTCCAGTGACACCTAGCCCCTAAAAAGCACACGTCAATCAGTACTCTTCAAGGAGGTGATTGGTAATTAATTTCCAACCTGGATTTTAGAAAAAGGTGATGAAAAGGATGGGCTGTTTCCTAGAGAAATTTACACGCAAGCTCAATTTAATACATAATTCTAGAGGACTCAAGGCTCCTGGAAGCACGTCTACAGGTTCTCTAGGTCTGTATTTCTCAGGGGATCATCACTGGAATTCACTCACGGAGAACCATGTTAGGAATTAATGGCAACCCACTCCAGTGTTCTTGCCTGGAGAATCCCAGGGACGGGGGAGCCTGGTGGGCTGCCGTCTCTGGGGTCGCACAGGGTCGGACACGACTGAAGCGAATTAGCAGCAGCAGCGCATTAGAATCTGCATATGAGAACATCCTCTACGTTTTAAACTTACCCCACAAAGTGATTCACGCGCACTCACTACCACAGAGGTTAAATGGCCCCGGTCATGTCCTGCCTGACATTCTGGGTTATTTGCAGGAGTAAGAGGATGCAGCCCAAGTACACTCAGAATGTGCTCTTACATGCTTGGCTTGCCTTTCCCTCAAGACAGCATGGAAACTCTGCCCAGGGGTCTCCTTGACACACTCATACAGCAAAGGTACTCTGACCTAAGTGAGCACATCACAAAGGAAGTTCTCTGCCTGTTGTTACAGAGAGACTAGCCTCGTGGGATGGCTTCCATTAGGGTTCAGCAGACACTGTCATTATTTGAGTTTGTAATAGGTATTTTGCAATCCAATTCTTGGAAAAACAAAACATCTGAGAGTTCTCAGTGCCTCTATGGATATCAAATAGCTCCTTATTTAGTAAAAATCACAGAGTCAAGGATAAAATATCAGCAGAGATTATCTGTTTTTCATTTGATTGTTTTTAAATCTAACTTGCAATAAATGTGTTTGTACTTTACATAGGAAATGCCTTAAAAATAACTTGTTTCATATATGTGTGTGTGTGTGTGTGTGTGTTGGAAAGAATAATTCTACATAATTCCATGCTCACTGTTTGGAGATAATTACATTTTAATTTTTCATGAATAGCTGTTCATATCCATCAGAGATACATTTAGATATGGAAGAATACAGTTTGATATCATGTCCTTGAGAAGCTCTTCCCTAGTCTTCTACCCTCATCCCAGTCTAGAATATTTTCCCCTGTTAAACCAGTTCATATCACCTGTACTTTTTCTTGATATTCCTTATTAGAGAAGAAATTATTTAGTTAATTATTGGAGATGTTTTCTGCTATATAATTCCACTGTGAAATAAGTTCTTACTAGTGAGGTAAGAACAATGTCTATCTCATTCATTGCTATATCCCCAGCATTAAACTGAGTGCTAAGTATATAACATATGTTTCTTGAATTAACAAAGTTTAGCATTAAAAGTCTATGTGTGTTCTGCATCGAACCTGGACTGGTATAGGGAGGGAGGTGGGAGGGGGGCTCAGGATGGGGAACACGTGTACACCCGTGGTGGATTCATGTTGATGTATGGCAAAACCAACACAATATTGTAAAGTAAATAATAATAATAAATAAATAAAAGATAAATGGTTAAAAAATTGAAAAAAGTCTATATGTGTGTTGTAAGTTTAGTTAGCTGCCATTTCAAACATTTTGTCAAGTGCAGTCTTGAAAGCATCATATAGAAACAGGAATGCTACTATAGCTCTCATTAGGAACTGATACATTGTGTGTAGTTGAAACAGAATAGAGTTGATGACCAACAGAAGTAAGGTATGAGAGGGGGCAGGGATGCTCAAGAAGGAGGGATATATATAAATACATATATATGTTTGTTTATTTATGGTTGATTCACCTTGTTTGTGGCAGATGCCGACATAACACTGTAAAGCAATTATCCTCCAATTAAAAAAAAAAACAGAATAGGGAACTCAGATACACGTACACAGAGTTTGTGAGGAGCAGTATGAGGCACAGAGGATACTGGTAAGGTCTGAGCCTGGCCTGGTCATTTTTATAGAGTGTCAACTGAGAGAGTCTTCTCAAGGTGAGGCAGGCACCTCTTCATCTAACTCTAAATCTCATGTCAGACCCATGTTGGTTTTCCATGAAAGTTCATTAGGCTTCCAGTGAGATGTAGGTATGACTAAGAGTTCCTGCAAATGACACTGCTCATTATTTTAGAACTTTCTCTAGAATGTGAAAACTCAGTCTGAGTTGTCAGCTGAAAGATATATAAATATGTATAAAGCTTTATCTTCTTAAAGCCTTGGTTTCTTCATCCCTAAAACGGGGATACTAATACCTACCTCAAAGTCTGGGAATCAAATGCATTGATGGAATTAAAATTTAAAAGGATTCTTGAGTGAACCAGTAATCAGTCAGTCAGTTCAGTCGCTCAGTCATGTCTGACTCTTTGCAACCCCATGGACTGCAGCACGCCAGGCCTCCCTGTCCATTGCTGACTCCGGGAGCTTGCTCAAACTCATGGCCATCAAGTCAGTGACGCCATCCAACCACCTTGTCCTCTGTCGTCCCCTTCTCCTCCTGACTTCAATCTTTCCTAGCATCAGGGTTTTTTCCAATGAGTCAGTTCTTTGCATCAGGTGGCCAAAGTACTGGAGCTTCAGCATTAGTCCTTCCAATGCATACTCGGGACCAGAACTATTTCTCTATAATGAAAAAAGTAAGACTACCTCAAATCTCTCACATCTGAGACCCTCCAGCTTCACATCTTACAGGGAACAATCTCACTAAACCTCTATTGAAATGCTTGCTTTTATTGACAATAAGGGCAGAAACTGAGGAAAGACTATACAAGGACCTATCAAAGCTATTATTGTTGCCACGTGTATTCTGGATCTTTTTTTTTTTTTTTAGTTTTTATTGCAGTATAGTTGATTTACAATGCTGTGTTAGTTTCAGGTGTTATTATGTATCTTTACCCAAAGCAAACTTGCCCTAGGAAATACAAATCTGACAAGCACTGTATGTATCACCTGAAGCTGAAGAAATCAGAAAAATCTTTGATTATAACAATCAGATAAGAACTAGCAGGTATTGCATTTCCTTTTTCCACTGCAGAATTAAAATCTGCCGCTTCACTTGAATATTCTTAGACATACAGTCCCATGAGAGAAAGCAGACATAAAAGACCACATATTATGTGATTTCATTTATATGAAATGTCCAGAAGAGTTAAACCCTTAGAGACAGAAAGCAAATTGGTGGTTTCCAGGGGCTGCAGCTGGGGAGGGGGAGAAATGACCCCTACATGGATACTGGGGTTTCTTTAGGAATGATGGAAATGTTTTGGAACTAGAAAGAGATGGCGATTGCACAACTTTGTGAATGTACTAAATGCCACTGAACTGTACACTTTAAAGTGGATAATCTTATGTGAATTTCATCTCAGTTGAAAACAAAAAAAGAGGGGTGCAGAAAGGGACTTTCCAAATTTGATGTTCTTCAGAAAGTCCTTTCTCAGTGAAAAGATGACTAAGGTGTGAGGCATAGGTCATCCCTAGAAAAAGTAGTGGAGTCAGGAAAATGCCCAAAGGCAGAGTGTGCTTTGCACAAGAAGGACTTGGCAGGGTGGGGTGCAAAAAGTGCTGCATTAATGAGTCACATTTTAGGTCAAGCAAAAAACAGTATCACATTCCTTTATTTGCTATACTACATTTAAATCAGATTTACAGTTCTTCCATGATCCTCACGTTTCTGTATTCAATCTTTTTTCCTAAGCAACTGCTAAGAGCAAGAGCTGGATGAATAAAACCACCGAAATAAAAAAAGGAAGTGCTGCATTGAGATCACCTCTCATTTACTGATTCAGGTTTCCACCAATTCAACAAATGGTCTTTACAAAGATCAACTGCAATCAAGTCCACTTATTATGTAGTGTTCCTCCTGCTGCTAGAATCTTAGCTCCACAAATAGTAGTCTTTGGATATTTTATTAACATTTTAGTGAAAGGTTTAAAATGGTGCCTGGCTCAAAAAGAATAGCTCAACAGGGATTTTCTCAAAGACTAAACATTCTGTGATTCCATTTAAGCCCCTTCCTTGCCATATTAGTGTGAAGTCTGAACATAGTCCAGCAAAGCAAGTTTCTGCGGCCCCTTTGGGAAGCTTTGTTCTCCCCTGTTGCCTACGATGAGAGTAGAAATACTAATGTCCAGGTGCTGGGGTTGACACATGGAGCTATTCTACTCCAGCCCCACTCTGCAGGGGCCAGACTGCATAATGCTTGTGCACGCTTTGAACTGGACCTTCTCTGCTGGGGCAACAACGCAGTAGAGGAGCACTCTCTGAAAAGTAGGGGGGCCGAATCTTTGCTTTGATATTGTGAAAATCCTGCCGGTACTGGTCGGAAAGTCCTGGAGGTCTGTGATAGCCACAGTGACAGAGAACTTGAGGAGATTCCTGAAACTTCATTGTTAAACTTCCTGCACATCTACCTCTCTCTGCAGCGTGAAGCCTTTATCAAAAGGCACTGGGACACTTATTTGTAAGCAAAGGGCAGCCGATGGGAGTCCAGGGGCAGAGCTCAAGATGATTCTGTCGAGTCCGCCAAGTCCTGTTACCCAAATATACCCGTAAATGAGGTAAAACCTTCAAGGATGCTTTATAGACTGTCCTAGATCTGACTGCATGCGTGTTAAGTCACTGCAGTCATGTCTGACTCTGCGACCCTATGAACTGTAGCCTGCCAGGCTCCTTTGTCCATGGAATTCTCCAGGCAAGAATACTGGAGTGGGTTGTCATGTCCTCCTCCAGGGCATCTCCCTGCCTCCCCCAGATCTGATTACCACACAGTAAATATTTCTAAATATTTGCTGTGAACACCAAAGGATGAACAAAATACAATTCTCTGATGCTGGGAGGGACTAGGGGCAGGAGGAGAAGGGGATGACAGAGGATGAGATGGCTGGATGGCATCACTGACTCGATGGATATGAGTTTGAGTGAACTCCGGGAGCTGGTGATGGACAGGGAGGCCTGGCGTGCTGCGATTCATGGGGTCTCAAAAACACGACTGAGTGACTGAAATGAACTGATGAGTAAAGGGGATTTCATAAAACTTTTATTCAAAACAGAAAATAATCAGTGTTATTACAAGGAAGTTAATAACTTCTGTGCCTTAATCTCTCTTTCTATTGGTATATATTTGCGTAACGCAGTTTCTTAAATTGTGGTCCAAGAGCCTCCAACATCGTGACTATTTATCAAAGATGCTTGATAATTTGCACCTCTCGAGGCACAGCCCTGGACTTACTGAACATCTCTGGGAGAAAGACCTGGGGAATATGCATTTAAAGAATTTTCTCAGGTGATTCTATGCACATTAATGGTTAAGAACCTGTTCCATAGTGCATTATAATTGATTACACTTGCCCATGTGTTTTCTTCTTCTTGTTCTCCATCATAAGAAGGGCAAGCCAGATGTGTCTTTCATTTTATAGGTGAGGAAACGGAAACTTGGAGATGTTAAATTCAAGATTGTAAGTTAGTTAGTGACAGAACTAGAATCTGAACTTGGATTTATCTGATTTCAGATTGAGCCCTTGACCTACTACTCCAATCTGTGCTGTGCCTGTACTAGGAAAAATTAAAAAAAAAAAAAAAAAAAAAGAATTAAAACACAAAACGACCGCTTTGTTTCTGTAGGCACGGTCTTTTATACAAGCAGGGCAGTTAGTACTAGGAGAAACACTGCCATCTTCTGGCCACCTGAAAGCAAAGTATAACCTTGTTACTTTACTGATCATTTTCTCTTGCAGACCTTGATGCTCCTTTCAATGATGGATATGTTCTGAGCCATCCTCACTCGCCATAGATGCATTTGAAGGACCAGTGGACCAGTCCTTCGATCTTTAATTTTGTAGTTGAGATTTTTTTTTTCCCTTGTAGCTGAAGTTAGTTTACTCGTTTAGGAGGGCAGATACCACAAGATTATTAATGCCACACACACAGTAAGGTACATTGATGAAAATGTTTTCTGGGGCCAACATATCCTGAATCTCTAGACTCTTGGTCAAAATATCTTTTGTTATGGTTACACAACTTTCCTGATGAATCCAATGTGAAAGTGAGAGAAGTAAAGGGAAAGAATACAGCAAAAGCGTGAGATGGAGGGAAGAAGAAGGATGGGGAAGAGGGAGGGGCGAGAGAGAGGTGATTCCAAGTGTTGCTAGAGAAGAAGGGGAAGAGGAAAACGCTGGGAAAATGAGGTGAGAGCAAGGAAAGGAAAGGCTCTCCTTTCTTGGCTCGGTGGCCACCAGTGGCACCCAGCCTCTGTGTTTCTGGGTTTGTGTCTCCAATAGGAGCTGATGGATGATGACTGCAGATGTCTCACAAGGTGGTTAATGTTACCACTAGACTGGTCCCCTCTCATTAAAAAATTTTTTTAAAAAATTACTGTTGTTGTCAGAAGGCTAACCCCTCTCTTCAAGCATTTTTTAAACTCTATTTTATTCATTTATTGGACTGGGCCAGGTCTTGAGTGTGGCATGTGGGATCTTCAGTCTTCATTGCAGCCTGCAAACTCTTAATTGTGCATGTGGGATCTAATTCCCCGAACAGGAGTTGAACCCGGGCTCCCTGCATTGGGAGCACACACTCTCAACCACCGGACCACCAGGAAAGCCCCCTTCAAACATGCTCATGAAAGAGGGGAAGATAGAGCTTCTCTCTGCTCTGCTTAGTCTCTCAGACATGTCCCACTCGTTAGCTTGATCCTATCTTTATCAGTGTAAGCATTACCAGACAGATGCTTGGAATGGTGGCTAGAAATTAAATGTAGGACTTTTAAGCAAAACTTGCAAGTCTCCTGACATTCACTGGGTTTCATAGTAGACTGATCTCTTCTACTTAAAAAGCTTTATATTACGTCCCCCTCAACAGTAATATAAAGCTTCCAGCAATTTAACAGTTGGCTTACAAAATGCCTGAGTATTGAATAATTAATGCTTGTGAGCTGGTCCAAGCAGTCTTCATGGTATCGCTGAGCCATGCCTTTGGACTGCCTATCCTGTAATGTATTGGGTTGGCCAGAAAGTTCATAGCATTTTATGGAAAACCCAAACGAGCTTTTTGGCCAACCTGATACTGTATTTTTCTATTGTCAGTTTGAGTTGGGTACCCAAAACATCCTAGGACTCTACTGAGAATCCCCCTTTTACCTTGTTAGCAAGGATCCTCCTCCCAACTACATCTTTGGCAATTCAGGGAAACCTGATCCTACCCCAGGCTCAAGATTGAGCCACATGGATTTAGCCAACCAGAACGTCTTGCCCCCTTACGTAACTGTTGTCCTTCCTGGGTGCTGTGAAACACAGATAGGCCCAAGTAGCTTGTTGCTATCAGTCTGACGAGTAGATCATATGAAGATGGTCAATCCAAGAGAATCATGGGAAATCATGACTGGAGGCACTGGAATAGGTTAGTGCTTAAACCCACCCTATCTCTGAACTGCTAGTAAAATATGCCAGTCAATTTACATTTTGCTTACAACAGACTGGTTCCAAATAGGAAAAAGAGTATGTCAAGGCTGTATATTGTCACCCTACTTATTTAACTTATATGCAGAGTACATCATGAGAAACGCTGGACTGGAAGAAACACAAGCTGGAATCAAGATTGCTGGGAGAAATATCAATAACCTCAGATATGCAGATGACACCACCCTTATGGCAGAAAGTGAAGAGGAGCTAAAAAGCCTCTTGATGAAAGTGAAAGAGGAGAGTGAAAAAGTTGGCTTAAAGCTCAACATTCAGAAAACTGAGATCATGGCATCTGGTCCCATCACTTCATTGGAAATAGATGGGGAAACAGTAGAAACAGTGTCAGACTTTATATTTTGGGGCTCCAAAATCATTGCAGATGGTGACTGCAGCCATGAAATTAAAAGACGCTTACTCCTTGGAAGAAAAGTTATGACCAACCTAGAGAGCATATTCAAAAGCAGAGACATTACTTTGCCAACTAAGGTCCGTCTAGTCAAGGCTATGGTTTTNCCCATCACTTCATGGGAAATAGATGGGGAAACAGTAGAAACAGTGTCAGACTTTATTTTTTTGGGCTCCAAAATCACTGCAGATGGTGATTTCAGCCATGAAATTAAAAGACGCTTACTCCTTGGAAGAAAAGTTATGACCCACCTAGATAGTATATTCAAAAGCAGAGACATTACTTTGCAGACTAAGGTCCGTCTTGACAGTCAAGGCTATGGTTTTTCCTGTGGTCATGTATGGATGTGAGAGTTGGACTGTGAAGAAGGCTGAGTGCCGAAGAATTGATGCTTTTGAACTGTGGTGTTGGAGAAGACTCTTGAGAGTCCCTTGGACTGCAAGGAGATCCAACCAGTCCATTCTGAAGGAGATCAACTCTGGGATTTCTTTGGAAGGAATGATCTAAAGCTGAAGCTCCAGTACTTCGGCCACCTCATGTGAAGAGTTGACTCATTGGAAAAGACTCTGATGCTGGGAGGATTGAGGGCAGGAGGAGAAGGGAACAACCGAGGATGAGATGGCTGGATGGCATCACGGACTCGATGGACGTGAGTCTGAGTGAACTCCGGGAGTTGGTGATGGACAGGGAGGCCTGGCGTGCTGCGATTCATGGGGTCGCAAAGAGTCAGACACGACTGAGCGAATGAACTGAATCGAATGTATCTATTCAAGAAAATTTGGCAAACTAGAATCGAAGGTCATTTATTTTCCTAAGATCGAAATTTCTTTGAGGTTTTAATTGTCCTGATCACTCCTAAATCCAGCAAACGTTTAGTGCAAGCAGATGACAATGGATCATCCGTGTTTGGATAGTATTCAGCATAAGATTATCTAGTATTTGATCTACATAAAAGAGCTCCTCTCCTGCCGCTTTATGGGAATGGAAGAAAGTTTACTGTGTCTCAGTCATTACTCATAAATGTTGTGTGATGTTTCACTTCACCATAGATTTTCACTGGCATCCCGGATCTTACAAACCTAATATTATGTTAGAAGATGCTATCTCTCCGGGTTCCTAAGCATAAGTTTCACTGCTAAATTTTGCCCCAAATGCACAGCATTCTGGCTTGATTGGTAAAAGGACCTACGTTCTAGCCCTGAGTTTTGGCTCTCATTTTGGACAAGCCACCTTAGTATTCAGAACCTTGAGGCCCTCCTCTGTCATATGGGGAGACTAAACTAGATATTCTTTAGGATTTCTTTCCAGCTCAAGTTGTTATGAACTTATTCCAGGTCACAGGATATAGCTGAGCTCTCCAGAAAAGACTAAGTCATAATCTTGACCACTGGTTCTTGACTATGAAGTCAGGGGCCACAGTTGCCAGAGATGTTAAAGCATATTGTAAAGGAAATATTCATATGTCTCTACAAATGGAAGATGCCCTTTTTCATCTGGAAGATTCATTCACCACAAAGAATCAGAAAAAAATATCATTGAAATCAGATTACAGCAATTCCTTGCTTAAATTCTTACATGGCTTCTGAAAACCAAGTCTGTTCACAGTGTATAAATCCCGAAACAGTTTGTCCCTGCCTAACATTCCAACCTCATCTCTTTTCTGTGTAATCTACACACCAGTATATCATAGCAATGATTCGATACACTGGATTTCTTTGATTTTCTCTAACAAGTCAAGCTGGGTTTTTGTTTTGTTTTGTTTTGTTTTGTCTGTCTGTCTGTTTTTTTTACAGTGGGTCCTCTACAAGTAAAATTCTCTCTGTCTGGAAATTGATTCAGCTAGATCATAGTATATCAGTAGTCTGGTGAATAGGCATTTATTCAGATATGTATGAAAACACACTCATTTTAGTCTCAGAAGTCAGTGGGAATGTCTTGGTTCTGACCACATCATCTTTTTTATTTGCTCCAAACAGAGAAATACATATATTTGTACATTTTATTCCACTTTAGTCTCAAAATAGTGCAAGATAGCAATGACTTCCTAGTTCAATGAAGTTATCAGAGTCTCAGCCATCACGTCTCAAGTCTTTCCTGTCCCTCCTACCAAGAGTGGTTACCCACTGTCACTGCCACCAGCAGCAATATGGTCTAATGCATGACCTTACATGGTCTCCACAGATTTAGGATTTTCAAAATGACCTCATGTATTTGCTTTTTGTTTATTGCCTGAAAACATAATCTCTATCTCCTAGAATGAGAGCAGACTGAATCTTTGTTCCTATATGTGTATATTCCAATCTCATCATGATGTAATAATATTTTGACTGTAAATGTGGGTCCTAAATATTAAAGAGGTGATCATGCTCTGAAAGGGATTTTCTGATGAACACGTTAATTTGCAAATGAAGGTTCCCCAACTCTATAAAGATTCCCCAGTAGAGTACAGAAAAGTTGAACCATGGCCAATTTGATTTACTGTTGGAAATGCTGAAATGGCAGCCAGCTTTGAGTTCTACCAGAAAAAGTTAAAAGATCCAAGAAAAAACATTACGATTAAATACCTGACAGAGTACTCAGAAATCCATGAAAATTTTCTCAAATGAAGAAACAAATTTGCATTGCTTATATTCAGCATTTATTACAAAAGCACACCTGAAAGATGAAATGATATGATATTTAAAATAAAAAATGTAAATGCTATTTTGAAAACAGGGGCAAGTGAAAAAAAAATTATTCCTATGATAAATTTCCAACTGGGACTTTTATAAAGAGAAACTATAATAATCTTTATTATAGGTATCTTCATTCTTTAGATGTTTCCACTACAACAATAAATTTTACAGCGTGATTTAATAAACTGCCCCAATTTAAATAACTATGCTTTCTTTTCCCTTGAAGACATTTGTCTTTTGTGATTCATACTTAAAGAGCAGTAAAACAACTTCTGCACTAATCTACAGATTGCTAGGAAGCAGCAAGTGGGAATGCATGATGGAAATTTTTAAATGATCCCAAAGTTCAATCCTCTTTGGAACTTTTAGGCAATCAACAGGAGGTTGTTATGAAACAAAATCAAGAAACCTCATAAAGTGTAGTCTTTAAAGATCTATTGAACGCTATGTTGTTAATACAACCTTACAACACAGCACATAACATTACTGGGTGAAGGGGGACAATTTCCCCTCCACAGAGCAATGAAATAATATTAGTCAGCCTTTATTACATGGTTATTGGCCTCCCAGTTGGCATTACTGGTAAAAAAAAATCTTCCTCCCAATGCAGGAGACGTAAGAGGTGTGGGTTTGATCCCTAGGATAGGAAGATCCCCTGGTGGAGGAAATGGCATGCCACTCAAGGATTCTTGCCTGGAGAATCCCATGGACAGAGGAACCTAGTGGGCTACAGTCCATGGGGTTGCAAAGAGTCGGACCCAGCTGAACTTCTGAGCACACATTTCATGATTATCAGCTCACAAAGCCACCAATACTTTACTCTTTTTTTTTTTTTTTAAAAAGATAGTTTTGTTGGAGTATGTTGATTTACATTGTTATGTTAGTTCCAGGTATGCAGTAAAATAATTCAGTTATACATACATTCATTCTTTTTAAGATTCTTTTCTCATATAGATTATCACACAGTATTGGGTAGAGTTCCCTATGCTACAGAGTAGGTCCTTGTTAGTTACCTATCTTACATATAGTGGTATAAACATGTTCATCCTACGCTCTTGATTTATCCCTCCTTCAGCATTGCCCCTTTGGTAACCACAAGTTTGTTTACAATATCTATAATCTGCTTCTGTTTTATAAATAAGTTCATTTGTATCTCCTTAAATTTATATTCCATGTATGAGTATATCATACATTTGTCTTTCCCTGTCTGACTTGATTGAAGGTGGGAGGAGAAGGGGATGACAGAGGATGAGATGATTGGATGGCATCACTGACGTGATGGACATAAGTTTGAGTAAACTCCAGGAGTTGGTGATGGACAGGGAGGCCTGGTGTGCTGCAGTCCATTGGGTCGCAAAGAGTCAGACACAACCAAGCAACTGAACTGAACTGTCTGACTTACTTCACTTAGTATAATAATTTCTAGTTGCCTCCATCTTGATGTGAATAGCATTATTTCATTCTCTTTTATGGATGGGTAATAGTTTCTTGGATGCATGTACCACATCTTCTTTATCCATTTCTCTGTTGATGGGCATTTAGGTTGCTTCCATGTCTTGACTATTGTACTGCAATGAACACTGGGGTGCATGTATCCTTTTGGATTATGGTTTTCTCTGAATGCATGCTCAGGAGAGGAATTACTGGATCATATGTTAGTTCTATTTTAAGTTTTTAAAGGAACCTCCATACTCTTCTCCATAATGGTTGTACCAATTTGTATTCTTAGCAGCAGTGTAGGAAGCTTCACTTATCTCCAAACCTTCTCCAGCATTCATTATTTGTAGACTTTTTGATGATGGCCATTCTGATTGATGTGTGACACTCCATCGTCGCTTTGATTTGCATTTCTCTGATAATCAGTGATGTTGAGCATCTTTGCATGTGCCTTTTGGCCAATTGTAGGTTTTGTTTGCAGAACTCTCTGCTCAGATCTTCTACCCATTTTATGATTGGTTTGTTTGTTTTCATTTGAATTGTCTTCTTACATCGAGCCTTAAGAATTTTTTGTGTATTTTGGAGATTACTCCCTGGTTGGTTGAATCATTTGGAAATATTTTCTCCCATCTGTGGATTGTTTTTTCATTTCACAACACCTTGTTCCTAAGCAATTGGCATGACAGTATCATTGGTCTGAAACAAAATGATGTGTTGGTGCCCATTGGCTTTAATAAGATCACAAAGTGATGTATCGAAAGACAAGAAAATACTGAGAAGCACTGTCATCCATTAGAGGAACATTTTTGTTTGTAAAATCCAGGACTAAAGGAACCTAGCTTTCACTCTTCACCTATAGCACTTTTTTTTCTGAATTTATTTGATTCATGTTTACAGTAAAGACATGGCCAATTGAATATAGGTCCTAGTATCTGTGGATATACTGGCAAGTTGGGTAACTGACCTTTTCAGATGTTTCTCTTCTGCTCCTACTTCTCCTCCTTTCTTTTTAATTAAATATATTTCAGTGTTCATGAAATTTCATAGACTGACAGCTCCAGAGACAATAGTTCACCAAGAAACCACAGGTACCCATCAGCAATTGGCAGTATGAGCTCTACCTAGGGATGGGTTCATCCTGTGCTTGAAGAGCTGTGAGTTTGCCGGTGAAATTGGCTACAAGAGTGACTTTAGCATCAGCCAGAGAGAGGTCAGTACAACAAAATCTAAGAAAATACCTTTCTGTTTAACATATATACATATAACCTCAGGGATATAAGCATTGAGAAACAAAGGGAAAATAATTCTTTTGTTCAGGTCATATTGTAAATGGCAGACGCTATGTATCACATTGTCTTAAGTTCAGGGGAAAAAATAAAATAAATATTTTATTCCTCTGGTTAAATCAACAATTAGACTTCCTCTTGTCTTTTCTCCAAGTTCCCAACATCTTTTTTAGATACACAAAATATTAGGAAAAAATGTAATATGCATCAAGAAATCAGAACCTATGGATACCATAATCAACCTGAAATTATGTTGCTTGTAATTAACCAATACAGTATTTCATTACATGGTGTCCTCACAGCAATCTATGATTATTTTGTTCATAGGCTCTCATTTCACTCAACATTTTGAACTCTCCTCTCCTACCCATATCTCTCTGGTACTTCTAATATATCAACTTAATAAAAAATTTGATCCCAATAGTGGAAAATTAGGAAACTATTTTCAGTGTAGTGTATTGAAATCAGTAATGAGACATGTGTTTGCTAGTTCTGATCTACTCATCTAAACAAATGGTCTTAGACCAAGTATCTCACCTCCATGAACATCTCTTTTCTTAGATGGAAAATGAAAATAAAAGAATACACAGTTATTGAAAAATTGAATAACTGTAGAAAGTATAGTCATTCAATAGTGGGGCTTCTAAATGTTAACATGATGTGCAATCTAATCCAAGTCTTCCTAGGTAGCATATACTAATACTAACGAGTTCAGTCTCTGTGTCTAATCCAGTAGTGATTTTAAATTTGACTGCATCAAAACAAATCTTACCAGGTGGCACTAGCAGTAAAGGACTCACCTGCCAATGCAGGAGATGTAAGAGACATCTTTGATCCCTAGGTCTGGAAGATCCCCTGGGGGAGGGAATGGCAACAGTCCAGTAGTTTTGCCTGGAGAATCCCGTGGACAGAGGAGCCTGGCCATCTACAGTCCAAAAGGTAGCAAAGAATCAGAAACAACTGAAGCAACTTATATATTATACATATATAGTTACACACATATATACATACATGTATATATACATATATGAGAGACTGTGCTTAGTCCCTCAGTCATGTCCAACTCTTTGTGACCCCATGGACTGTAGGCCGCAAGGCTCCTCTGTTCATGCGGATTCTCTGAGCAAGAATACTAGAGTGAGCTGTCATGCCCTCTTCCGGGGATCTTTACAACCCAGGGATTGAATTCAGGTCTCCTGCATTGCAGGCGAATTCTTTACAGTCTGAGCCACCAAGGAAAGCCAAGAATACTGGAGTGGGTAGCCTATCCCTTCTCCTGGGGAACTTCCCAACCCAGGAATTGAACCAGGGTCTCCTGCATTGCAGGCAGATTCTTTACTAGCTGAGCCACTCAGGAAGCCCTATATACACACATATATGTGTGCATATATGCATATATGTATGTATGTGTACTTCCCTGGTGGCTCAGACAGTAAAGCGTCTGTCTACAATGCGGGAGACCTGGGTTCGATCCCTGGGTCGGGAAGATCCCCTGGAGAAGGAAATGGCAACTCACTCCAGTACTATTGCCTGGAAAATCCCACGGACAGGGGAGCCTGGTAGGCTACAGTCCAGGGGGTCGCAAAGAGTCAGACACAACTGAGCGACTTCACTTACTTACTTACTTACTTATGTATGTGTATATATACATATATATATATATAAGGGAATATTGTCCTATATACACACATATATGTGTGCATATATGCATATATGTATGTATGTGTACTTCCCTGGTGGCTCAGACAGTAAAGCGTCTGTCTACAATGCGGGAGACCTGGGTTCGATCCCTGGGTCGGGAAGATCCCCTGGAGAAGGAAATGGCAACTCACTCCAGTACTATTGCCTGGAAAATCCCACGGACAGGGGAGCCTGGTAGGCTACAGTCCAGGGGGTCGCAAAGAGTCAGACACAACTGAGCGACTTCACTTACTTACTTACTTACTTATGTATGTGTATATATACATATATATATATATAAGGGAATATTGGTTTCAATAGCTTCACCTTTATTCTGATAATCCTGATATCAAATAATGTATAATCCCTTGCTAGCTTCATCTTACAACCTGGGCAATAATTTTGCTCTGTTCAAAGGACCAATTCTGTTCTTTTTCTCCCCAGTAGAACGTGTCGAACAGTGTCTAAAATTCCATGGTGATTGTTAGAGATGTCTCATTGTCTTTAGACTGAGACCAAGAAGGGATGGTATAAGAATAGTGCTATAAAAACACCTTTTGAGAAAAGCTGCACTAGTGAAAATTATATTACATAGTATTTGTACTGGAGGCTTCTTTTTTTTTTTGAAGAATAAAAATCTCTTTAGTTACAAATATCATGCTGTGTACGTAGAAAATCCTATGTAATCTACAAAAAGGCGAAAAGGAATAATAAATGAATTATCAAGTTTGAAGGATATCAAATCAATATAGAAAATGAACTGATTTCCATATACCAGCAAGGAATAATTGAACACATTAGTAAAATACTTAGGCGATATATCTGACAAAAGATGCAATCTTGTACACCAATTTGTTGTTGCTGCTGTTGTTGTTGTTCAGTCACTCAGTCACGTCTGAGTCTTTGTGACACCATGGACTCCAGCATGCCGGGCTTCCCTGTCCTTCAGCATCTCCCAGAGCTTGCTCAAACTCATGTCCATTGAGTCAATAATGCCATCCAACCATCTCATCCTCTGTCATCCCTTTCTCCTTCTGCTTTCAATCTTTCCCAGCATCAGGGTCTTTCCTAATGACTTGGCTCTTCATGTCAGGTGGCCAAAGTATTGGGACTTCAGCTTCAGTATCAGACCTTCTAATGCATATTCCGGATTGATTTCCTTTAGAATGGACTGGTTTGATCTCTTTGCACTCCAAGGGACTCTCAAGAGTCTTCTCCAACACCATAGTTCAAAAGCATCAGTTCTTTGGCATTCAGCCTTCTTTACACTGATTTGTAGGTCACACAAATTTGTTGAGAGAAAATTTAAAGGACAGAACATGAATGGATATATATACACAAAATTCCTGGGCCAGATGATCCAATATTTTCAACTCTGCCCCAATTTTATTTCAGTAGTGTTTACATAGAAAATGACAGGCTGATTTCATAATTCATTTGTAAATGCTATTCATTTATAAATGCAATCATTTATAAAGTACAGAATAACCAACCAGATTCAAACTAGAAGAAGAAAGTTGTAGGACTAAAACTACCTAATTTCAAAACTTAGTGTACATATATACTAATAAAATCACTGTGGTATTTTATGAAGGTAGACAAAGCAGTGTAGCATAAATAGACACACACACACATACAGTAAATAACTATTTATTGAAAAGTGTGCAAACATAATTCAGTGAAATAGGATCATGTTTTCCAGAAATGGTTCTGGAATATCT
Organism: Aepyceros melampus; assembly: GCA_006408695.1. NCBI lineage: Eukaryota > Metazoa > Chordata > Mammalia > Artiodactyla > Bovidae > Aepyceros > Aepyceros melampus. Next base: position 92,350 of record SJXQ01002667.1, read on the forward strand.
GGATATCTATATACCAAAAAAAATTTTTTTCAATTCATACCTCTTTACCATATATATAAAAAAATCTCAACATGGATTACAGACCTAACTGTGAAAACTAAAATCAAAAAATAGCTACAAAAAAACGGAAACTCTATTTCACTTTAGATTGGGCAAATACTTTTTTTTTTTTTCAAGCCCATTTTAAGTAGTCAGAGTTTACTTCCATTTTATTCTTTTTGGAAAATAACATTTCTGAATTACAAAATAACTTGACATGATTAATCTTTATATGTGAATACTTAATTTATCAGTGAGAGGATTCATTCAAAACTAGTCTTATCAAGTAACACTTCAAGATGTTGTGTATTTGGCCAAAATTATTTTAGTAACTTCTATTATGGCCCTGCTATTTTGGATCAGAATTTATTTATTTATTTTTTAAATATAAATTTATTTATTTTAATTGGAGACTAATTACTTTACAATATTGTATTGGTTTTGCCACACATCAACATGAATCCGTCACAGGTGTACACGTGTTCCCCATCCTCAACCCCGCTCCCTCCTCCCTGCCCGTACCATCCCCTGGGTCGTCTCAGTGCACCAGCCCCAAGCATCCAGTATCATGCATCAAACCTGGACTAGAGATTCCTTTCATATATGATATACATGTTTCAATGCCATTCTCCCAGATCATCCCACCCTCGCCCTCTCCCACAGAGTCCAAAAGTCCGTTCTATACATCTGTGTCTCTTTTGCTGTCTCGCATACAGGGTTATGGTTACCATCTTTTCTAAATTCCATATATATGCATTAGTATACTGTATTGGTGTTTTTCTTTCTGGCTTGCTTCACTTTGTATAATACGCTCCAGTTTCATCCACCTCATTAGAACTGATTCAAATGTATTCTTTTTAATGGCTGAGTAATACTCCATTGTGTATATGTACCACAGCTTTCTTATCCATTTATCTGCTGATGGACATCTAGGTTGCTTCCATGCCTGGCTATTATAAACAGTGCTGCGATGAACATTGGGGTACATGTGTCTCTTTCAATTCTGGTTTCCTTGGTGTGCATGCCCAGCAGTGAGATTGCTGGGTCATAAGGCAGTTCTGTTTTCAGTTTTTTAAGGAATCTCCACACTGTTCTCCATAGTGGCTGTACTAGTTTGCATTCCCACCAACACTGTGAGAGGGTTCCCTTTTCTCCATACCCTCTCCAGCATTTATTGCTTATAGACTTTTGGATCGCAGCCATTCTGATTGCCATGAAATAGTACTTCACTGTGGTTTTGATTTGCATTTCTCTGATAATGAGTGATGTTGAGCATCTTTTCATGTGTTTGTTAGCCATCTGTATGTCTTCTTTGGAGAAATGTCTATTTAGTTATTTGGCCTACTCTTTGATTGGGTTGTTTATTTTTCTGGAATTGAGCTGCAGGAGTTGCTTGTATATTTTTGAGATTAGTTGTCTCTAATACTAGTATTTAATTTTTATGCTTTTACTGAAATTTTAGAAATTGAATGATATGGAAAAAGAAAGAGGTCCATTGCAATAACTCAAATGATATGAAATCTGAGGCCCATTCCTTTTTATAAAATTATCCTGATTAGTTATGCCCACTTAATAACATTGAATCTCTAGTAAACTGAAATTAACAACCCTTTCTTTTAGCTCTTTGAGCAATATTGAAAGCAACTCAGCAGCACGTTCATGAGCCTTAAAACACTCTTTATCATTAACATGATAATTATATTTCTAAAGAGCTTTACAAAATATAGAAAGAAAAAACCTTTATGCCAATGCATGTATTCCAGAGTATTTACACAAATGGCCAGCAATAGATAAACAGCAATATAAAATCAGGCTTATTTGTAATATGGGAAATTATACAGCCAATAAAATGTTTATAAAACATTTTAAATAAAACATTATAGCACAGAATATGCTGGTGTTATTGATATAATTTTAGGTGAAAAGTCACGATAGAAATTTTTATATACACTATTTTTTAACTGTGAAAATATTCAGAGATAAAAGTTTGAAAAAATGCATCAAAATGCTAACGTTGGTTTCTTATGTTAAGAGACGTTTCTTCTACTTGTTCTTTGAATTCTTATATACTCACTACTATAATATATATTTGCTTCATAATCCAAAAACAACTTATAAAAATAATATAGGCCTAATTTTATCTCAGAAGAATTGACAGTTAAGTGAAATTTTAAAAACTTTTATCTTCTAAAGTTTAGATCTCCAAAAAAAGTAAACTAACACTGAATCTAGGGTCTTAGTCAAAAAGAAATCTTTTTGATTCATTGCTGAGTTATTCCTCCTATATACCAGTTGATCTGATAAGACTCTGAAAGTCTTTGAAACTTCTATATCAAATGCATCTTTGCAGTTCCTAAATCAACCTGAAATTTGAGGAAAACATGTTGGTGATTTTTTTTAAGTGTACCAAAATATGTACCACCTTTAGAATGCTTGCTATGGGCATCTGGCATTCAAGTAATATATCACTGTGGTTTGTCATCCAGAAAAGTCATCCTTGAGAGATACTTGCAAAACATTTGAGTAGCTTCTCTAATATATGCTACTTGAATATATCCTTCATCTAACTGATAGCTAGAGGAGGAATTTTCTAAAAGAACCTCTGAAAATCTTATGAGAAAAAAATACATGGTTTAATTTTAAATTATAAATAATCATAAGAGGGCAGGATGAGACATTGACATGAATGTGTGTATAACACATATGGGATACTGTAATATAATGAATGTCCACCATGAATGCGTGGCTCTGAAAAGGGAATTTAATGTATGACTCTCAAGGGAGTAGAAAGAAGTGAAAGTGAAAGTCACTCAGTCATGCCCAACATCTTGGGACTCTGCATGACTATGCAGTCCATGAAATTCTCCAAGCCAGTATACTGGAGTTGGTAGCCTTTCCCTTCTCCAGGGTATCATCCCAAGCCAGGGATCAAACCCAGGTCTCCTACATTGCAGGTGGATTCTTTACTAGCTAAGCCACAAGGGAAGCCCAAAACACTGGAGTGGGTAGCCTGTCCCTTCACCAGGGGATCTTCCTGACCCAGGAATCAAACCAGGGTCTCATGCATTGCAGGTGGATTCTTTACTAACTGGGTTATCAGGGAAGCCCCAAGAGAATATAAAGTTCCAAATAGTGGAGAAACAATTGTGAACAGAAATGAATTTTGTTGCTATCTGGCCTGTTTTAGTCTGAGTATATCCTGTTAACAGGAAATTATTCCTCAAAAAAAGGCAGTGGATTTTGCATCTTGATTGACACTGTCTCTCATACAGGACAAAGAAAATGCTGCAGTGACTGAGAAAGGGTATCTTCCTCTCGATGGATTAAAGATGAGGGAAATAGCTTCCAAAGTTAATATATACATTTCAAAGATCACATGTCACAAATGGGAAACCAATTTGATTACATAAGTTATTCTTAGAAACAGCAGATCAAGTTGTGCAGGCAGCTTTTAATGAGGCCTGATACATATATATGTATATATACACACACACACATATATATACTATTTTTATATAATATGTAAAATATGTATATGTTAAACCTGTAAATTTATATAGATAGATATATATAAATGCTTCCTAGGTGACCCAGTGGTAAAAAGTCTGCCCACCAATGCAGGGGCTGCTGCTGCTGCTAAGTCACTTCAGTCGTGTCCGACTCTGTGCGACCCAGTAGACGGCAGCCCACCAGGCTTCCCCGTCCCTGGGATTCTCCAGGCAAGAACACTGGAGTGGGTCGCCATTTCCTTCTCCAATGCATGCAAGTGAAAAGTGAAATTGAAGTCACTCAGTCATGTCCCAATGCAGGGCAGGTAGGTTCAATTCCTGGATTGGAAAGATCCTCTGGAGTAGGAAATGGAATCCCACTCAAGTATTCTTACCTGAAAAATCCCATGAACAGAGAAGCCTGGTGAGCTGTAGCCCATAGGGTCACAAAGAGTCAGACATGATTGAGCAGCTGAGCTCACACACACACATCTCTATAAATACACGGACTTCCCAAGTAACTGGTGGTAAAGAATGTACCTGTCAGTGCAGGAGACACAAGAGATGCTGCTTTGATCCCTGAGTCAGGAAGATCCCCTGGAGGAGGAAATGGCAACCTACTCTAGTATTCTTGCCTGAAAAACTCCATGGACAAAGGAGCCTGGTGGGCTACAGTCCATGGGGTCCAGAGAGTAGGACATGACTTAGTGACTAAACAATAACAGCAAACAAATACAAATAATCATACATAAAATGTATTTAAATATAAATTATATAAAATATTTATAGACACATGTGTAATATACATACAAATTTATGTTGCCTTTCCAATCTCATGTCCTAAAAAGTGACAAACAAGCTGAATTCAGCAGTTCATGTAACTGCTAATAGCTGAGAGTTCTTAACATATTCAAGGTATTAGCCTTTTGCTGGATGTATGGTTTGCAAATATTTTCTTCTAGTCTGTAACTGGTCTTTTTATTCTCTTGACAGAGTCTTTCACAGAGTAAAAGTTCTTAACTTTTATAAAGTCCAATTTATCAATTTTCCCTCATAAGATTCATGCTTTTGGCATCAAAGCTAAAAATTCTTTCACTAGGCTCAAAGACTTTTTGCTATATTTTGTCCTAAATACTTCATAGCTTTATACTTTTCATTTAAATCCATAATCTAATCTGAGTTAATTTTTTTATATAATGTGTGGTTTAGGTGGGTCCTTTGTTTCTGCCTGAGGAGGTCCAATTGCTCTAGCAGCATTTGTTACACAGTTTATTTTCCTTCATCAGACTGCTGTTGCACTTTTGTCCAAAATCAGCTGGGCATATCCGTGCAAATCTAGTTCAAGATTCTCAGCTCTGTTACGTCTGTTATATCTATGTCTAGCTTACCCTCTGCCAGTACCACACTGTCTGGACATCTGTGGTTATGCGCCAGGCCTTCATACTGGACAGAGTGATTCCTCTCACTTTTTTTCTTCTCAAAATCATTTTAGCTACTCTGTGGCTTATTTCTTTCCATATAAAATTTAAAAGTACCTTGTCTAGGTGCTTCCATGTCCTGGCTATTATAAACAGTGCTGCGATGAACATTGGGGTACACGTGTCTCTTTCAATTCTGGTTTCCTCAGTGTGTATGCCCAGCAGTGGGATCGCTGGATCATAAGGCAGTTCTATTTGCAATTTTTAAAGGAATCTCCACACTGTTCTCCATAGTGGCTGTACTAATTTGCATTCCCACCAACAGTGTAAGAGGGTTCCCTTACATATATACACAATGGAGTATTACTCAGCTATAAGAATACATTTGAATCAGTTCTAATGAGGTGGATGACGCTGGAGCCGATTATACAGAGTGAAGTAAGCCAGAAAGAAAAACACCAATACAGTATACTTACACATATATATGGAATTTAGAACGATAGTAATGATAAACCTGTACACAAGACAGCAAAAGAGACAAAGATGTATAGAACGGCCTTCTGGACTCTGTGGGAGAGGGAGAGGGTGGGATGAGTTGGCAGAGTGGCAGTGTGACATGTATATCATAAATGAAACCAATCGCTGGTCTAGGTTCGATGCAGGATGCTTGGGACTGATGCACGGGGATAATCCAGAGAGAAGGTGTGGGGCAGGAGAGGGGAGGTGGGGGTCGGGATTGGGAGTTCATGTACACTCGTGGCTGATTCATGTCAATGTATAGCAAAACGAATACAGTATTGTAAAAATAAATAAAAATAGATAAAAAAATAAAAGTACCTTGTCTATGTGTACAAGACTCTTGGTGGGATTTTGATCATGTTCTTTTTTTTTTTTCAACTTACTTGGAAAAATAGACTCAATTTTTTCAAAATGAGCAAAAGTAATGCAGATGTTTTAAATGGAAATTTGTTACCACTCTTTGTAATCAACATGCAGTTCAGTTCAGTTCAGTCGCGCAGTCGTGTCCGACTCTTTGCGACCCCATGAATCGCAGCACGCCAGGCCTCCCTGTCCATCACCAACTCCCAGAGTTCACTCAGACTCACGTCCATTGAGTCTGTGATGCCATCCAGCCATCTCATCCTCGGTAGTCCCTTTCTCCTCCTGCCCCCAATCCCTCCCAGCATCAAGGTCTTTTCCAATGAGTCAACTCTTCGCATAAGGTGCCCAAAGTACTGGAGCTTCAGTTTTAGCATCATTCCTTCCAAAGAAATCCCAGGGTTGATCTCCTTCAGAATGGACTGGTTGGATCTCCTTGCAGTCCAAGGGACTCTCAAGAGTCTTCTCCAACACCACAGTTCAAAAGCATCAATTCTTCTGCGCTCAGCCTTCTTCACAGTCCAACTCTCACATCCATACATGACCACAGGAAAAACCATAGCCTTGACTAGACGGACCTTAGTCGGCAAAGTAATGTCTCTGCTTTTGAATATACTATCTAGGTTGGTCATAACTTTTCTTCCAAGGAGTAAGCGCCTTTTAATTTCATGGCTGCAGTCACCATCTGCAGTGATTTTGGAGCCCAAAAAAACAAAGTCTGACACTGTTTCTACTGTTTCCCCATCTATTTCCCATGAAGTGATGGGGCCAGATGCCATGATCTTCGTTTTCTGAACGTTGAGCTTTAAGCCAACTTTTCCACTCTCCTCTTTCACTTTCAACAAGAGGCTTTTTAGCTCCTCCTCACTTTCTGCCATAAGGGTGGTGTCATCTGCATATCTGAGATTATTGATATTTCTCCCAGCAATCTTGATTCCAGCTTATGTTTCTTCCAGTCCAGCATTTCTCATGATGTACTCTGCATATAAGTTAACATGCAGGATATTAGAACTGCTTTTGTAGATTGAGTGTTCCTCGCCTTAATCTCTCAACATATACCCTATAACAGAAACTGACAAACTTTGGCTCATGCAGTCTCTTTATAATAAGACTTGTAAGCTAAGAATGGTTTTTCATTTTGTAGGGGTTGTGAAAAGCAAACACAGAGGAGTGTGACAAAAATCACATGTTACCTACAAAACCTAAAATATATCTCTTTCTCTTTAAAATATATCTTTCTCTTTCTCTTTACGGAAAAAGCTTGCTGACTTCTGATGTATAGTGTCACACATTTACATGATGAAGAATAAAAGGAAATAAATTGTTACATCTAAAAAGTGTAAAACTCTCAAATAACTAGTAACTAAATTTACCAATATATAAGGGACTTCCCAGGTGGCGCTAGTGATAAAGATTCCTCCTGCCAACCATTATATAAACTTGTCTGCAACCAAGTTAAGGTCACCAAGTAAATCAATCTCTAAGCTACTGAATATATTCCTTTAAAATTATGCTAAGAAACAGTTTACATTTCTAATATAATATAGTTTTGTAAGCTGAAAACCAATGCTCTTCAACTACAAGGGATTAATTTTATTCACATATTAAAACAAGATGATTTTATGGAGACAGAATAGAGTTTACAAAAATGGATTCCTGAGCCAAGTGCTTTGAATTTGAAAATCAGCTTTATCACTAAAAAGAATCTGCCTGCCAATGCAGGAGATATGAGATGCCTGGGTCAGGAAGATCCCCTGGAGAAGGAAATGGTTACCCCACTTCAGCATTCTTGCTGGGAGAATCCCATGGACAGAGGGGCCTGATGGGCTAAAGCCTAAGTAAGTAAGTAAGTAAGTAAAGTCACTCAGTCGTGTCCGACTCTTTGTGACCCCATGGACTGCAGCCCACCAGGCTCCTCAGTTCATGAGATTCTCCAAGCAAGAATACTGGAGTGGGTTGCCATTAACACCTGGACACAACTGAGTGAGCACAACCTGACCTGAACTTAGGTTAACAAGTATCTTAACCTTCCTGAGGATTAGTTTCCCATCTGTAAAAATGAGGATAAAACCAATAATTACATCACAGGGATATAGTGATAAATATGTGTGTTAATACATGTGAAAAGTATTACACTGGTTTAAAGAAAACTCAATGTAAGATGTTTCCTAGCAGTATTACTATTAGTTATATACTGTAGTATTCAACACAGTCCAAAAATTAGCAACTTATTCTTATCACCAAAATCTTACAGAGCCGATTTTTTTCATGGTAGTTAATACTTGTAAATATTTTGTCAAAGAGTGTGAAATCATTATTCATTCTCCAGATATGTGTTAATAAGCTAACAAGTGCTAAGCACTGTGAGGGAAGCTCATAGTAACATAACAGAGATCCTACTCACTCGAGGACTTTATGAAGGGTAGCCTTAAAAGCAGGGCAGTGCAGATCTGCATATATCACTCAATAGAAAAACAAGTAAATAATTTTCTGTAAAACCTAAAAGCTAACATGCTTATAAGTGATAATATACTTAAGTAAACATAACAACATGATGGATTTTTATTACCTATAAAGCAGAAATTGTGAAGATACAAGCAGAAAACTAAAAACACACTGCTTTACTAATAAACAAACTGTAAAAAGTTAGGCTTCTTTTTGTAACATGAAACATTAGCCTAATCTCAGTGCTACAGAGATAAATCATGAACCACTCTGATACAAAGTTATTGTATACAATTTTTATGTAATAATAATAGCGAAGTGGACATGCAAAACCATACCTTAGGTGTCAAGTTATCTAAGTTGCATCGAGATGGATAAAGACATTTATGTCCTGGCTATGTGAATGGCGCTGCAATGGACACTGCAATACATGTGTCTTTTTGTGTTATGGTTTTCTCAGGGCATGTGACCAGTAGTGGGATTGCTGGGTCACAGCGTAGCTCTATTTTTAGTTTTTAAAGGAACCTTCATACTGTTCTCCATAATGACTCTATCGATTTACATTCCCACCAGCAGTGCAAGAGGTAAACTATACAGCTAGTGGGAACCTGCTGGGTAGCACAGGGAGCTCAGCTCAGTACTCTGTGATGACCTAGAGGGCTAGGATGGGGGTGGGGTGGGATGGAGGCTCAAGAGGGAGAAGATAGATGTATATATACAGCTGATTCACTTTGATGTACGGTAGAAGCTATCACAACATTATAGAGCAATTATACTCTTATTGAAAAAGATCTTTATGATTATTAGAGGCAAAGTTGCACTGAACTGAGAAATCAGAATAGGAAGGTAAACTCATTTTTTTCAGTAAAAGTTGGACTCTCAAGGCTAAAGTGTAAGTGAATATAGAAAAAATCATTTTGTTTGTTTTTTTTCTGTATTGATATATTTGGTAGAGTTGGTTGCCCCTCAAACTCAGATTTGATAACTATTTTAAGCCTAAGGTCATTGTTTTAAAAAAGATAAAGTTGCAGAGCTTCCCTGGTGGCTCACTGGAAAAGAATCTACCTACCAGTGCAGAAGACAAAGGTTTAATACCTGACCTGGGAAGATCCACATGCGGTGGAATATAAGCCCCTGCACCACAACTGCTGAGCCTGTGCTCTCGAGCCTGGGAGCTGCAACTGCTGAGGCTCACGCACCTTAGGGCCTTTGCTCCCAAAGGAGAAGGTATCACAGTAAGAAGCCCTAGTAATACAATTAGACAGTATCCTCTACTCACCGGAACTAGAGACAAGGCCTCACAGCAACGAAGGTAAAGTGCTGTGTCCAATTTTCCCTCTTAAAACCAGTGTTATGTCTGTTATCCTGTCATGTGTTACATTCAATGTCTTTATACTGAAGAACTAAAAATCTTCATGCACCCCCCAAAATAACTTTTCGTTGCTAAAATGTAGGAAATATAAACATATTATAATAAAAACTTCAAAAGAATTTCCTTTAATTTTCCTCCAAGAGGTTAACCTGTTTGAAACCAGTGAATGAAAGGACATGTCACATTGTGATTCTATAATATTTCGTGCATTCCAAGTAAGCTAATACATTAGAAATACCTGAAAGACTTAAAGTTCCTGAAGTATTATTTCCTATTAATCGCGTATCCTTTGTCCCTAAAATATTTGCCTTATAATTTGTGTGGTCAGAAGACATGAGTGTGCTGATGTGCTAAGTCACTTCAGTCGTGTCTGACTCTGTGTGACCCCATAGATGGCAGCCCACTAGGCTCCCCCGTCCCTGGGATTCTCCAGGGAAGAACACTGCAGTGGGTTGCCATTTCCTTCTCCAATGCAAGAGAGTGAAAAGTGAAAGTGAAGTTGCTCAGTGAGGATATTTAAATTTTTGTCTATTTTAAGCAGTAATACCCCACTGGAGATACACTTTTCTATACGTTTATAAAGATGATACTTTACTAGGGTATAACAGGAATCCTACCTTCTCCTATAATAGGATATATTGCCTATTAGGTTGGTGCAAACGTAACTGCAGTTTCGGACCATGAATTTTAAATCATCATAAGTAGGCTCAAACACATCTTTTTAATCAAAATAGGAACAGTTACAATCAACATATTTTTTCCAATGAGAAATAAGTTTGTATATTCCTGCAGAGTAAAAATCTGTACTTCAGGATTCAGGGAACTCTGGTTCTCTGCTTTCTGCATGCTGCTGGCTGTGAAAGTGTTTTCCCTGCAAAAAGTCGTAGAGATGCTTGAAGAAGTGGTGGTTGGTTGGTGAGAGGTCAGGTGAACATGCCAGATGAGGCAAACCTTGTAGCCCAATTCATCCAACTTCTGAAGCAGCAGTTGTGCGAGCTGCGGTTGGGCATTGTCATGGAGAACTGGGCCCTTTCTGTGGACCAACCCCAGCTGCAGGTGTTGCAGTTTGCAGTGCGGCTCATCGATTTGTTGAGCATGCTTCTCAGATGCAATGGTTTCACTGGGATTCTGAAAGCTGTAACGGATCTGACTGGCTGCAGAATCACCAAACAGTGACCATGATGCTTTTTGGGTGCAAGTTTCATTTTGGAAAGTACTTTGGAGCTTCTTCTCAGTCCAGCTACCGAGCTGGTCATCACCAGTTGTCATATAAAAATCCACTTTTCATTACATGTCACAATCCAATCGAGAAACAGTTCATTGCTTTTGCATAGAATAAGAAAAGACAACACTTTAAAAGGGCAATTTTTTTTGATTCATGGTCAGCTCATGAGGCACCCACTTACTGAGCTTTTTCACCATTCCAATTTGCTTCAAATGCCAAATGACTGGAGAATGGTCAATGTTGAGTTCCTGGGTAACTTCATGTGTAGCTGTAAGAGGATCAGCTTCAATGATTTCTCTCAGTTTTTCATTGTCAGCTTCTGACAGCTGGCCAGTATGCTCCTCATTTTCAAGGCTCTCATCTCCTTTGCAAAATTCCTGAACCACCACTGCAGTGTATATTTGTTAGCTGTTTCTGGGCCAGACTGTTGATGTTGCGAGTTGTCTCCACTGCTTTGTGACCCATTTTGAACTTGAATAAGAAAACTGCTCGAATTTGCTTTTTATCTAACATCATTTCCCTAGTCTTAAAAAAAAAATAAATAGCAAGTAATAGCATTAGCAAAAAATAACATAAAGAGAGAAATGTGCATTAAAATGATGTGTAGTATAACTATATTTATTTAAGAATATATTCCAAAATCAAATGGCAAATTTCAACAATGCATTACCAACCTATTACTAAATTGCTAAATAAGTCACTCAGTCTGGCTTTGCTTAAGTACAATATATTTAATCCTGTATCTGAGAAACACCACGTTCACCTTCAAGGCCTCAAGGAGAAGAATCCATTGAGGAATATGAATAAAATGTTTCATAATTTAACTGTGTATCACATGTCACTTTGTTTTCAAAATAACATTTCAGCTTTCTGAACTTGTAATATGATTTTCTGACCCATGTCTCAAACAATTTTTAAAAGTAAATTAATATCTCCATTAGACCCAGAATCACTATTGAGCTAAATTCTCATGGTTGGTTAGACACTTAATGGTCAAAGTTCATTTGACCTTAAATGAACTAATGTTGGGCATATATTTAATTTTAAAAAAATTCTGAAGATATCTTTTTACTGGTAGAAACAGCCTCTTGAACCCCTAATCTCTAAAAGATGTTTTTCTGACACCAAATTGGATGTAAAATAACTATGCAGTAATTTGTTTGTTGAAACATCTGTATACATCCAGGACCATAAATGCAGAGAAGCATAACTGAAAGTAATTACAGGCCTATATTTACATCTGCTTGTGGTAAGACAAAGCATATTGTGCAAGCCAGGGGTAACTACACAGTTTACATTTAACAAGTTATCTCTAAGGCAGCTGTCATTCTAGTTAAGATAAGGGGGCTACACATCAAATGTAAATTACTTTCCACCTCATCGATCAGAGTCAAAAGAAATGCGTAAGAATAAACAAAACCACCATGATGCTCTCCGCTCCACATGAGTTAAGTCAACAGTTGGCATGAATGCTGAAGGGGAGGAAAGAATTAAAAATGCATGCAGCTCATGCCTCATCCCTAGACAAATAACTTTCAGACATTTAATTCAATCAACCAAATATTTATTAAGTCCCTACCATGGGGAAGGCAGAGCAGACCTCCCTGCATTCACAAGACTACAGTCTATTCAGGGGGAAGAAAATAGGCTACAGGGTTGTGGTGGTGTTCGGTCACTCAGTCATGTCTGACTCTTTGTGACCCTGTAGATTACAGCACGCCAGGCTTCCCAGTCCTTCACTATCTCCCAGAGTTTGCTCAAACTCAAGTCCATTGAGTCAGTGATGCCATCCAACCATCTCATCCTCTTTTGCCCCCTTCTCCTCTTGCTCTCAATTTTTCCCAGCATCTGGGTCTTGTCCAATGAATGGGCTCTTCACATCAGGTGGCCAAAGTATTGGAGCTTCAGCTTCAGCATCACTCCTTCCAATGAATATTCAGGACTGATTTCCTTTAGGATTGACTGGTTGGATCCCCTTGCAGTCCAAGAGACTCTCAAGAGTCTTTTCCAGCACCACAATTTGCAAGCATCCGTTTTTCAGTCTCAGCCTTCTTTATGCTCCAGCTCTCACATCCATACATGACTACTGGAAAAACTACAGCTTTAACTATATACACCTTTGTCAGCAAAGTGATGTGTCTGATTTTTAATATGCTGTCAAGGTTTATTATAGCTTTTCTCCCAAGGAGTAAGCATCTTTTAATTTTGTGCCTGCAATCACCATCCACAGCAATTTTGAACCCAAGGAAATAAAGGCTATAGGGAAAGAAAGCAGAGAGCTACTATGAGAAATCAAATAACCATATGATGAGATAACACATGGACAGGGGAAGAAGAGGTCTTATCTAATACACAAAACGTAACACAAAACAGCTAAGTCAGACTCTCAGTATGAATTTTAAGAAAAATAAGGGTAGTTGGTATAGAAGCCCTGACCTTTCGTGAAAAGGTCTGATCCCAATATAATTAAATCTTGAACTTCAAACATTATCAGTCAGACCCCATGGTATGTCTGCTGACTACTGAGATAATGATTTCAAATTAATAAAACAGATCTTTCTGTCTGGAAATAATAAAACTTACTCCCAAAGGATAAGCCTTGGCAATGGACTTGTTACCTTTGTTTCAAGTTTTATGGTGTTATGAAATTAAAACTGACAAAAAATAGAAAACTTAAGCGCCGAAGAATTGATCCTTTTGAACTGGGGTGTTGGAGAAGACTCTTGAGAGTCCCTTGGACTTCAAGGAGATCCAACCAGTCCATTCTGAAGGAGATGAACCCTGGGAATTCTTTGGAAGGAGTGATGCTAAAGCTGAAACTCCAGTACTTTGGCCACCTCATGTGAAGAGTTGACTCATTGGAAAAGACTCTGATGCTGGGAGGGATTGGGGGCAGGAGAAGAAGGGGACAACCGAGGATGAGATGGCTGGATGGTATCACTGACTCGATGGACATGAGTCTGAGTGAACTCCAGGAGTTGGTGATGGACAGGGAGGCTTGGCGTGCTGCGATTCATGGGGTTGCAAAGAGTCGGACACCACTGAGCGACTGAACTGAACTGAACTGAATCAACCAATAATGTATTTATGCATTTGATCATCTCCACTTACAAGCAGTGATATAATTAGAGCAAGTTTTCATGAGGATAGAATAAAAGCCCATAGTCACATCTCTGTTTAATGATTATCAATTTTAGAATCATCTAGTACAATCATCCATTTACTAAAATGGGGTTTTAAATTTTCTTTATTGTATGTGTTAAAGGAGTTCTGTTTTTTTTTACCTTCAATTTTATATTGGAGTATATGTGAAGCTTTTCTATGTTAAGTATTAACTGTCAGTTTCTATAACTTGAGTTTATAGTTATAGAACTTTGACTTATACATACTGCATTCACTAAATTATTCAACCACTATTTAGAGAATTCTCTTATTTAGAATGATTGTTTCTGATAAATATTTTGAATCTCTGTAATCAAAGATTTGTTTTTAGTGAGATCTATATTTTATTGGCCTTAAGTGTGATGAGTATGCTTTGTAAACCTGCTAAATAACAAGTCTTGAAAATTGATAGCATACCAATCATACCAACTGTTTGCTGCTGCTAAGTCGCTTCAGTTGTATCTGACTCTGTGCAATCCCATAGACAGCAGCCCACCAGGCTCCCCTGTCCCTGGGATTCTCCAGGCAAGAACACTGCAGTGGGTTGCCATTTCTTTCTCCAATGCATGAAAGTGAAAAGTGAAAGTGAAGTCACTGAATCGTGTCCAACTCTCAGCGACCCCATGGACTGCAGCCCACCAGGCTCCTCCATACATGGGATTTTCCAGGCAAAAGTACTGGAGTGGGGTGCCATTGTCTTTTCCGACCAACTGTTTAAGTTCATGCAAATCACTCATGGGAGTACTTCTATTTATTATGCACTTACCATGTATTATTCATTATTAATGGCCATAATGTATTGGGTTTGTATGCAGAAGATGGTTGTAAATTCAGGAAGTTGTGGGAACTGTTTAAATAAATTGCGAGCAAATAATCTTTTGTGGTTGCTAGACTCCAGACATTCCTTCTTTGAGGTGTATTGAGAGTTGAATGTGTCTTCCAAAAACAGTAAGAAAAAAAAGTGACTCATATTGTCCATCTTTTCTAAATGATCACCCAACAAAGGGTACTAAAAATAATATGTCATGAGAGATCAATATTTAATTTTACTAATGATTTTTCTTGTAATTTTCCACATGGTAGTAATAGTATGTTTGTTAGTCACTCATCCACATCCAATTATTTGTGACCCAATGGACTGTTGCCTCCCCGGCTCCTCTGTCTGTGGAATTCTCTAGGCAAGAATATCAGAGTGGGTTGCCATTCCCTTCTTCAGGGGATCTTCCTGACCCAGGGATTGAACTGAATCTTCTGAACTGCAGGTAGATTCTTTACCATCTAAGCCACTGGGAAAGCCCAGAATAGTACAGGGAGCAAATTTTGTTTACATTAGAAACGTGATAAAAAGAAAACAAGCAAAAATGACTCAGCTCTGAATTCAGTTTTCTGTTTGTAAAGCAGACTGGTGAATATTTATGATTCTAAGGGATTCACGCATAGGAGACTTGTCTCTATATAAGAATTCAGACCCTCTGAAGACAACCTACAATGTTCTTAACTAGCTGCAAAATCTGATCACAAATCCTTAAATTGAGAGAGGCGGGGTTGTTAGAGGAATGGAAAGTTGGGGCAAAGTGAATCTTTCTAAAAATTAAAAGAAAAAGAAAAAATGTTCACCTATAATACTATATGCTCTGATTACAGACTCAAATATGAACAAAGTTAAAATGAAGTCACTCAATCGTGTCCAACTCTTTGTGGCCCTGTGGACTATAGCCTACCAGGCTCCTCTGTCCCTGGGATTTTCCAGGCAAGAATACTGGAGTGGGTTGCCATTTCCTTCTACAGGGGATCTTCCCGACCCAGGGATTGAACCCAGGTCTCCTGCATTGCAGGCAGATGTTTTACCCTCTAAGCCACCAGGGACTTACCTCTATTAAAGAAATGATTAAATGAATTTTAAAATACCACAAATTTAAGAAAAAACATTCTCAATGCTAAGTCACTTAACTGATGTGTATTCCTATCTCAGCTATATAAGTAATCCCTGTCAGTGCATTTTTACATCCTATTGCTAAAATGGAGAGAAATTCCTCCAACACTGGCAGAAACATCATTAGAGTTACTCAGGTAAACAGAATACCCTGTAGCAATTCACAGGGGATTTCCTGTCCAATTAGTCAGTTAGCCACCTCACACAAAAAAGAGTATCCTGACATTATGAATGCATCTCATCACTGTGCCAATTTTCATGCAGTTCATTTTACAGTCACTCAAATTTTCAACCATGCATTTTCTTAACAGACTGCTTCAAAGACTCAGACAGGTTCATAAATGAAAGGTAAGATTATTTTGGACTGACAGGTTTGCCAAAGGAAGAAATCTGTAAGTATGAGGGAAATAGGTTCAAAAATGATACAGCAGGTAAATTAAAGAGACAGGCTGCTCTAAGTAGATATGTGATTATTAGGATTATAGTTAATGGGCAAGGAGGAAATGCAGGGAACATAATGATATCAGAAAAGTATGAGAACTGGCTTGTTAATACTTAATGAGGAAAATGGTTATATTCCCCCAAAGTCCTATTATACCCCTTTCAGTGACTCTAATTGATCAGCTGGGTTAGTTAATGAGGTGCTGTGCAATAGTAATTTGAAGTAAAGACCTCTATTCTTATTTTATGATAGCTCAGATTGATTGCAGAGTATTCACGGGAGACTGGCAGATGTTTCTGGATGTTTCATATGTTTCATTTTATATCTCTGGTGCTACGATATTGTACTATGCTTGAAAAATTGACATTGAATACTACTTTTAATAGGAAATGCAGAGATGTCTTGAAAATTCTAACTTTATGATTGCAGAACAGTTCCATAGTTAGTCTAAAGAGAAAAAAACTTTTTAGTAAACATACATTGAGTAGAAGTCAGGAGTATGTACTAAGTGAGACTGAGGAAATATGGCATGTATTATCTAAGAAAAATTAGCATAAGCTATTTTCCCATTCAAAAATTATAAAACCATAAATGATATATTTCTCAGGCAAAGGACAAATAAAACAGAAATATGATTCTAAGCCCTGTCAAGAATTCACAGCTTGTTCAAAAATGAAAGCTCATTGCTTATTTGTTGACTAAAGTACTTCCAACAAAAATCCCCTAATAGCAAAATAATCTACTCATTTTTTTTTTTTTTTGTCAAATGTGGCCATAATTGTAATTCACTCGGAGTTCTGATAAAATCCGTATGTCTTAGCTCAGGTTGCCATACAAAATCCCATGGACTGGATGGCTTATACATCAGTAATGTATTTCTCATAATTCTGCAGTCTGGGAAGTTTAAGACCGAGGGAGAAGGCAATGGCACCCCACTCCAGTACTCTTGCCTGGAAAATCCCATGGACGAGGAGCCTGGAAGGCTGTAGTCCATGGGGTCGCTGAGGGTGGGGTACGACTGAGTGACTCTTCACTTTCATGCATTGGAGAAGGAAATGGCAACCCACTCCAGTGTTCTTGCCTGGAGAATCCCAGGGATGGGGGAGCCTGGTGGGCTGCCCTCTATGGGGTCGCACAGAGTCGGACACGACTGAAGCGACTTAGCAGCAGCAGCAGCAGCAGCAGGCCAGTTTTCATCCTGGTAAGAGCTCCCTTCCTGGCCTGTAGAGGGCGCCTTCTGGCTCTGCCTTCATGGGCCTTTTCCTCCATGCACGTGCTAGAGGGTGAGGAAGAGAGGCCAGCTCTCTGGTGTCTCTTCTTTTAGCAACACTAAAGCCCTTCATGAGGCCCCCACCCTTGTGACCTCAACTAACTCTATGTTGGTTTGTATTTTGCTTGTGGGATCTTAGATCCCTGACTAGGCATCATGCCCATTCCTGCTGCCTTGGAAGCACAATCTTAACCACTCCTATGTGCCACGCTCCGTTGTGTTCAACTCTCTGCGACCCCATGGACTGTAGCCCCCCCAGGCTCCTCTGTCCATGGAATTTCCCAGTCAAGAATGGTGGATTGGGTTGCCATTTCCTACTCCAGAGTATCTTCCTGACCCAGGGATTGAACCCGTGTCTCCTTGCATTGGCATTTTTTACCACTGTGCCACTGGGAAGCCCCAACACTGGAGTGGGTAGCCATTTGTGACTCCATGGACTGGAGCCCCCCAGGCTCCTCTGTTCATGGAATTCTCCAGGCAAGAATACTGGAGTGGGTAGCCATTCCCTTTTCCAGGGGATCTTCTCAACCCAGGGATTGAACTTGAGTTTCCCACATTGCAGGCAGATTCTTTATCATCTGAGCCACCAGGGAAACCACACATCTTACTGTAATTCCACCCAAAGGCTCCATTCTCCATCATCACAGTGGAGGTCAGGGCTTTACATTAGAATTTGAGGAGAATATAAACATTCAGTCCATAATATGTATTTTCATAAAGGGGTGTTTTGTGGTAACTAAAGGGTTAAAAGGGGCTTCCCAGGTGGCTCAGTGGTAAAGAATCTGCCTTCCAATGTAGGAGACAAGAGAGATGCAGGTTTCGTCCCTGGGTTGGGAAGATCCCCTGGAGAAGGAAATGGCAGCCCACTCTAGTGTTCTTGCCTGGAGGATCCTATGGACAGAGGAGCCTGGCAGGGCTGCTGTCCATGGGGTCACAAAGAATCAGACATGACAGAACAAATAACATCAACAACAAGGGCCCAGAACACCTTACTTTGAATTCTAAAACTGGAGTTTGTGCTTGCTATGGGTCTGACATATATAAAGGGCTCAAAATATGTTTGCTCTTGTAAGTCAGTTATTAGTATGAACTACACATTATGTTGGAGAAGACTCTTGAGAGTCCCTTGGACTGCAAGGAGATCCAACCAGTCCATTCTGAAGGAGATCAGCCCTGGGATCTCTTTGGAAGGAATGATGCTAAAGCTGAAGCTCCAGTACTTTGGTCACCTCATGCAAAGAGTTGGCTTATTGGAAAAGACTCTGATGCTGGGAGGGATTGGGGGCAGGAGGAGAAGGGGACGACAGAGGATGAGATGGCTGGATGGCATCACGGACTCGGTGGATGTGAGTCTGAGTGAACTCCGGGAGTTGGTGATGGACAGGGAGGCCTGGCGTGCTGCGATTCATGCGGTCGCAAAGAGTCGGACACGACTGAGTGACTGAACTGAACTGAACTGAATACATTCTACAAAAGAGAAAAGTATAACATTATTTGTGCAGAGTATAGAGGTGATAAAGATTCTCCCCAACATCTTGAATAGGTATAGACTTCACTCAGCCTCAGTGAAAACAAGAAAGTTTCTTCAGTAGAGGCAAGGAACATACAGAATATTAGTTTCTGTGTTCAGATAGTTTTAAAACCATTCAAATTAACTGGCTAATCTTCTAACAGTCCATTATGCCTAAGTGTAATATGCGTATTCTTGTAGATCACTGAGTACTGCAAATAGATACAATAATTCCCTTTTATAACTGCTTGAAAATGTTATTAATCCATTTTCTTCATTTCTTAAAGTCACTTGCTGTGTTGATTCTTACCTTTATAAATCTGATTATAATGCAACATGATGTTACAGCATTTAAGTGTAAATATTACGAACCATCACAGTATTTCAAAAATGCAGGGGGAGATATCTTTATTTCTAAAAGTTTCAAAATAAATCTTAAAATGTCATGTTATCTAAGTGCCTGGTAGAGAAGAGCCCTCACAGATATCTAAGCAAGTGTAGAAATAACAAGACAACCTCAGAACACCAGAACTCGGGTCCCAGTATTATTTTCACCTGGCAAAACTTCTGGGCCCTGAGTAGAAGCCTGCTTGCATTGATGGGATGGGGCAGGACAGTATACACTTTAGTTTGCTCAGTATTTTTGGGTGTGGATGCTACTCAGCAGTCTGTCACCAACAGAGCCCAAAGAAGTTTTTACGCTCTCTTTCCCTAAAGCAAACTGTTCTAGGTAAAGTTTTCTGCTGGCTATTAAATTCCATTTCTTCTTTGTCAAACTGATTAGAGGTTGTCTTACACGTTGGATTCCCTTAGAAATACATTCTGAAAAATTTCCATGTAGGGCATCTATTGGTAAGTGCTCTTAGAAACACCTATGAGTGTTGAAGGCAGCAGAATCCACTAGAAAGAGAAGTGGGCCATTGCGCAGTTGTAATAGAAGCCACAGCTGATCCCGTGTGGGTCTCTTGGCAGTGTTATAAATTGAACTAAGGGGATATCACTGACCAGAATGGGAAATATAGGAAGTGAAGCAGAGTTAGAGCTGAGTGGTATGTATGATGTTGTAGTGGAAGTTTCCAGAAAACACCTGAAATATAGGTTGGGAATTTCAGGAAAAAGCCAGAACTGAAGATACTAACTTGAGAAATGTGAAAGAAAAGCTTAAAGAAAAAATAACATCCCGCCATCTCATCCTCGGTCATCCCCTTCTCCTCCTGCCCCCAATCCCTCCCAGCATCAGGGTCTTTTCCAATGAGTCAACTCTTCACATGAGGTGACCAAAGTACTGGAGCTTCAGTTTGAGCATCATTCCTTCCAAAGAAATCCCAGGGTTGATCTCCTTCAGAATGGACTGGTTGGATCTCCTTGCAGTCCAAGGGACTCTCAAGAGTCTTCTCCAACCCACACTTCAAAAGCATCAATTCTTCGGTGCTCAGCTTTCTTCACAGTCCAACTCTCACATCCATACATGACCACAGGAAAAACCATAGCCTTGACTAGACGGACCTTAGTCGGCAAAGTAATGTCTCTGCTTTTGAAAATACTGTCTAGGTTGGTCATAACTTTTCTTCCAAGGAGTAAGCGCCTTTTAATTTCATGGCTGCAGTCACCATCTGCAGTGATTTTGGAGCCCAAAAAAATAAAGTCTGACACTGTTTCTACTGTTTCCCCATCTATTTCCCATGAAGTGATGGGACCAGATGCCATGATCTTCGTTTTCTGAATGTTGAGCTTCAAGCCAACTTTTCCACTCTCCTCTTTCACTTTCAACAAGAGGCTTTTTAGCTCCTCCTCACTTTCTGCCATAAGGGTGGTGTCATCTGCATATCTGAGATTATTGATATTTCTCCCAGCAATCTTGATTCCAGCTTGTGTTTCTTCCAGTCCAGCATTTCTCATGATGTACTCTGCATATAAGTTAAATAAGCAGGGTGACAATATACAGCCTTGACGTACTCCTTTTCCTATTTGGAACCAGTCTGTTGTTCCATGTCCAGTTCTAACTGTTGCTTCCTGACCTGCATACAGATTTCTCAAGAGGCAGGTCAGGTGGTCTGGTATTCCCATCTCTTTCAGAATTTTCCACAGTTTACTGTGATCCACACAGTCAAAGGCTTTGGCATAGTCAATAAAGCAGAAATAGATGTTTTTCTGGAACTCTCTTGCTTTTTCCATGATCCAGTGGATGTTGGCAATTTGATCTCTGGTTCCTCTGCCTTTTCTAAAACCAGCTTGCACATCTGGAATTTCACAGTTCACATATTGCTGAAGCCTGGCTGGGAGAATTTTGAGCATTACTTTACTAGCATGTGAGATGAGTGCAGTTGTGTGGTAGTTTGAGCATTCTTTGGAATTGCCTTTCTTTGGGATTGGAATGAAAACTGACCTTTTCCAGTCCTGTGGCCACTGCTGACTTTTCCAGATTTGCTGGCATATGGAGTGTAGCACTTTCACAGCATCATCTTTCAGGATTTGAAGCAGCTCAACTGGAATTCCATCACCTCCACTAGCTTTGTTCGTAGTGATGCTTTCTAAGGCCCACTTGACTTCACATTCCAAGATGTCTGGCTCTAGATAAGTCAACACATCATCATGATTATGTGGGTTATGAAGATCTTTTTTGTACAGTTCTTCTGTGTATTCTTGCCACCTCTTCTTAATATCTTCTGCTTCTGTTAGGTCCAGACCATTTCTGTCCTTTATCGAGCCCATCTTTGCATGAAATGTTCCCTTGGTATCTGTAATTTTCTTGAAGAGATCTCTAGTCTTTCCCCTTCTGTTCTTTTCCTCTATTTCTTTGCGTTGATCACTGAAGAAGCCTTTCTTATATCTCCTTGCTATTCTTTGGAACTCTGCATTCAGATGCTTATATCTTTCCTTTTCTCCTTTGCTTTTCGCCTCTCTTCTTTTCATAGCTATTTGTAAGGGCTCCCCAGACAGCCATTTTGCTTTTTTGTATTTCTTTGCCATGGGGATGGTCTTGATCCCTGTCTCCTGTACAATGTCACGAACCTCATTCCATAGTTCATCAGGCACTCTATCTATCAGACCCTCTATCTAGGGTCATAGTGAGTGGAATTAAGATTGTTTGGGATAGCAAATGAAACCATTGGGTAGCAAATATTTAATTTCAAGAAATTAGTTTCAGGCAGAAAAAAGTCTGTGTACAGCAGATAAGCAATGAATATTTGTTGAGGAAAATAATATAGTGTACAGGCATAAAAACCCAATTAAAATTTTTAAAAGGAAGGAGCTCTCTGAAATTGGAAAAAAAGTATATTCTCTTTTGGAGTAGAAAATGACAACCCATTGCAGTAGTCTCACCTGAAAAATTCCATGGACAGAGGAGCCTGATGGGCTGCAGTCCATGGGGTCACAAGGTCAGATTGACTGAGCAACTGAGCATGCACATATTCTCTTTAGTTTTTTGTGACCTAGCTATCTACATGTCTATATATTTTTTCTCTTTCTCAGCAGACTTGGGACTAGATTGCATTTGACTGTATTTCATTTTTGGCTACCTGGGTTATTCACTTGCTGTTGAAGGAGCAAAGGCAGAGAAGTGCCATTAATTTTTTTTTTTTTGGAACAAACCATCATTATTATTTTTTTGTTGCACCCCCAGATGCATTTTGAGAATGTCATGATGAGGAAAAATCAGACAAAATCAAACTGAGGGACAGTAAACAAGCATACTCTCCTCGCAAATGTCAAAGTCAAGAAATATAAAGGTGAGGAGACTGTTACAGAGTAAAGAAAATTAAAGCATGATGACAATTATACACAATACATGATGCTGGTTTGAATTCTTCACTGGAAAAAATATCCAAAAGGCAAGTATAGGGTAATTGATAATTGTTTGAGTAAGGACTGCAAATTCAATAATGTTGGCCAATGCTCAAACTTCTGATTTTGAAATTCTCATGTGGTTATATGAAAGTCTTTGTTCTTAAGAAACACATTAATTATTTCAGGGTGAACAGGCACAGTGTCTCCGGTTTACTCTCCATTGGCCCATAAAAAAAAAAAATTACAGATAGGTCAATAGAGTAAGAGAATGACAAAGTAAGTCATGCAAAATGGAAATAGTTGTGGCATCTGAGTAAAGAATATATGAGATTTCCTTATACTATTCTTGCAACTTTTATGTAAGTTTAAAACTGTATTAAAATAGAAAGTTGCAAAAAATAATCCTGGGAAATAAAACACAGCATTTTATTTCTAAAGGCTAATCTTCCTATTGGGAATTTTTATTAACTTCAAAGGTCCCAATGTATCAATACTTCAGAGCAAATGTAGAAACAATTCTGAGGAGAATGGAAAGGGGCTATTTAAAGTTGTAATGGGCAAAGGAAATGTAAAAATGAGGACATTTCAGGTGAACAGTGCCTGTGCAGTCTACTGAAACTGTCAAAAAGTAAATTCATGAGACGGCGTCAGAAAATTCATCCACATAAAAACTGCTCAAACTAACAAAAGGGTGAAATGAGACCAGCTCACTGAGTTTACGAGCTCCCAAATCTTTACTGATGTTCTTTTCAAGGGAGGAACAGTCAGGCATGTTTTTGTTTTCTTTGACTTTGTGGGCTTTGCAAATTGGTGCTGTTCAATAGTACATTACGGTATCTTAATGGTTTGAAAAGAGCTCACACAAGAAAAGACATAGAGAGAAACTGAAGAAAATGATGTTGAATAGGATGGGAATCTCTGTCCAACATGAGAAATTGACAACTTTTCTAAAGATCAACCTGGAAGGTCACATTAACAGTACAAGGCATTTAACAGACACGGCTAATATTCACTGACGTTTATGGAAGCATCTTCTTTCATGTCCTTGATAATGTTTTTATTCTCAAAGATTACAAAGAGGCTGAACTATTAGTTCAGTTCAGTTCAGTTGCTCAGTCATGGAACCAACTCTTTGCAACCCCATGAATTGCAACACGCCAGGCCTCCCTGTCCATCACCAACTCCCGGAGTTCACTCAGACTCACATCCATCGAGTCCGTGATGCCATCCAGCCATCTCATCCTCTGTCATCCCTTCTTCTCCTGCCCCCAATCCCTCTCAGCATCAGAGTCGTTTCCAATAAGTCAACTCTTCACATGAGGTGGCCAAAGTACTGGAGTTTCAGCTTTTGCATCATTCCTTCCAAAGAAATCCCAGGGCTGATCTCCTTCAGAATGGACTGGTTGGATCTCCTTGCAGTCCAAGGGACTCTCAAGAGTCTTCTCCAACCCACACTTCAAAAGCATCAATTCTTTGGCGCTCAGCTTTTAGTCATGGAACCAACTCTTTGCAACCCCATGAATTGCAACACGCCAGGCCTCCCTGTCCATCACCAACTCCCGGAGTTCACTCAGACTCACATCCATCGAGTCCGTGATGCCATCCAGCCATCTCATCCTCTGTCATCCCTTCTTCTCCTGCCCCCAATCCCTCTCAGCATCAGAGTCGTTTCCAATAAGTCAACTCTTCACATGAGGTGGCCAAAGTACTGGAGTTTCAGCTTTTGCATCATTCCTTCCAAAGAAATCCCAGGGCTGATCTCCTTCAGAATGGACTGGTTGGATCTCCTTGCAGTCCAAGGGACTCTCAAGAGTCTTCTCCAACCCACACTTCAAAAGCATCAATTCTTTGGCGCTCAGCTTTCTTCACAGTCCAACTCTCACATCCATACATAACCACTGGGAAAACCATAGCCTTGACTAGATGGACCTTTGTTGGCAAAGCAATGTCTCTGCTTTTGAATATGCTATCTAGGTTGGTCATAACTTTCCTTCCAAGGAGTAAGCATCTTTTAATTTCATGGCTACAGTCACCATCTGCAGTGATTTTGGAGTCCTCCACAATAAAGTCTGACACTGTTTCCACTGTTTCTCCATCTATTTCCCATGAAGTGATGGGACCAGATGCCATGATCTTTGTTTTCTGAATGTTGAGCTTTAAGCCAACTTTTTCACTCTCCTCTTTCATCAAGAGGTGCTTTAGTTCCTCTTCACTTTCTGCCATAAGGGTGGTGTCATCTGCATATCTGAGGTTATTGATATTTCTCCCGGCAATCTTGATTCCAGCTTGTACTTCTTCCAGCCCAGCATTTCTCGTGATGTACTCTGCATATAAGTTAAATAAGCAGGGTGACAATATACAGCCTTGATGTACTCCTTTTCCTATTTGGATCCAGTCTGTTGTTCCATGTCCAGTTCTAACTATTGCTTCCTGACCTGCATATAGATTTCTCAAGAGGCAAGCAGGTGGTCTGGCTGACCATGTCTTTCCCATGTCTTTCAGAATTTTCCACAGTTTATTGTGATCCACACAGTCAAAGGCTTTTGCATAGTCAATAAAGCAGAAATAGATGTTTTTCTGGAACTCTCTCAGTTTTTTTTGATGATCCAGCGGATGTTGGCAAGTAGGCACAAATAATAAGTTTGTTATTTTTCAACAGTCAGCTTCTTCTTAACATCCAGGGTCTGCATGGCTATTTGACAAAAAGTGAAGCATTTGTGAATACATCTGTGAATGCATGCTAAGTCTCTTCAGTTGTGTCCAACTCTGTGTGGCCTTGTGGACTGTAGCCTGCCAGGCTCCTCTCTCCATGTGCTTCTGCAGGCAATAATACTGGAGTGGGCATCCATGCCCTCCACCAGGGGCTCTTCCCAACACAGGGATCAAACCCAAGTCTCTCATGTCTCCTGCGTTGGAAGGTGGGTTCTTCACCACTAGCATCACCTGGGAAGCCCATGAATAGGATAAACTCTAATTCAGCAAACTTGGGCACGGGCATATTGTTGCCAGTATTACCACCTTGCTATTGCAAAAAAGACACATAAACACACACACGCCCCTTTCTAATCACCATCTAGTATCCAGTCGACATCGCTCCCATGGAATTCCAAGTTACTATTTAAGTTACTCCTGTCAATGTCCTAAAATGAAAGGCCCTCCTTGTATAAAATGTTTAAGAACCAAGGAACAACAGGTGTTTTATTATGCAGACTGCATGAAAGTTATAACCATACATATCCTCATAGTTTTCTCATGAGCCTTCGATGTAGCCTGGCAGAGGGAATAACAGCCATGTCACAACATTGTACGCACATTAAGCTGAAACAACAGGTGTCTGTATGTCTTCATTTTCCCTGGAAGCTGGTGTGAGTGTTGGGAGACCAGATTCTGTTACAAGCAAAATTTAAAACTAGATCAGCTCTGATTTCTTTTTTTTTAGTATATTTGATTAATACTTAAGACAATAGACTACTGGACAATATACTGGTATTTTAAAAGATTTTTAAGAAATGTATTAGGGTATAGTTGCTCTAAAACGTTGTGTTAGTTTCTGCTGTACAATAACATGAATCAGCTATATGTATACATATATTCCTTCCCTCTTGGATCTCCCTCCAACCTCCCAATCCCACCCCTACGTCACTGCAGAGCACTGAGCTGAACTCCCTGTGCTACACAGCAAGTTCCCACTGGCCATCTGTGTTACTCATGGTAGTGTATATATACTGATTCTAACCTCCCAGGTCATCTCACCTCCTCTTCATCTCCAACCTCATATCCACACGTCTGTTACCTGCGTCTCTATCCCTGCCCTGCAAATAGGTTCATCTGTACCATTTTTCTAGATTCCACAGATATGCATTAAGATATGATCCTAGTTTTTCTCTTTCTAACTTACTTCACTCTGTATGACAGTCTCTGGGTCCATCCACATCTCTACAAATAACCAAACTTTGTTCCTTTTTAGGGCTGAGTACTATTCCATCTCATATACGTACCACATCTTCTTTATCTAGTTATCTGTCGGTTGACATTTATGTTGCTTCCGTGTCCTAGCTATTGTAAATAGTGCTGCAATGAACATCGGGGGTACATGTATTCTTTTTATTTATGGTTTTTGGTTTTTCTCTGGGTATATGCCCAACAGGGGGATTGCTGTGTTATATGGTAGCTTTTTGTAGTTTTTAAAGGAACCTCCATACTTCTCTCCATAAATGGAGAAAATGTGACAGACATTGGTTTCTTTGCTCACTTTTATACTTTAATAAAGTATGAAGCCAATGTTCAAATTATTTGGCAGGTTAGTATTTGGATTTCAAACTCCATTTCTAAGCATTTTATACTTATTTGTATGAAAAAATTCAAAGTTGCATTTACACATTTAAATCTTCTCTTCAGACATTCTATGACTATCTGATTCATTTAGTATCCTCACTGTTTCTATAAAATTAAATGATTTTTTAACTTCCCAACCACGGGAAGTATTGCTTTGCATGTCATGAAATTTGTTGCATTTCTCATGTTCATTCTCTGTTTCTCAGTGTTCCAATAGTGCTCCAACTAGAGATGCTATAAGTAAATGACAGCAATAATAATCACTCTGGTTGAAAATATTCTAAAATGGTCTTCTTTCACTTATATGAAACAGAATCTAGTAAGAGCCCTAATTTTACATTTTATTTACTTGAAATCATCACAGCAGTTTTTATCTGAAACTGTTGACTTCCAGGTAATTCAGGCTGCATTGTGATTTCAGGTGCCTTTAGGCTTGTCCTTACTAGTTTTTCTATTACTTTCTCTAGAGAAAGCTGGCAGAATAAAATAGATGTTTTTTCCTGCTGAATTTGTGCAGTTGGATCACCTTTATTGTTTAAAAGGCTCTCTCTACCTTTAGTTTTGGAGAAAGAAGTAGCTGTGAATTATCTACTTATGAAAAGAATTTATTTTACTTTTTGTAGCATTTAAGAATGTAGTCACCCAGTTGTGATTCACAGTTCAGCTTTCACATTTTGCATTTATTACTTGTTTATTTTGCATCCAAATTCCAATCCGTTATTACTGATTTTACTGTTGGCAGAAAACAATGAAAAGAGGGTATTAGCTATGAGTGAAGATATAAATATCTTCTGTGGTGTTGGAGAAGACTCTTGAGAGTCCCTTGGACTGCAAGGAGATCCAACTAATCCATTCTGAAGGAGATCAGCCCTGGGATGTCTTTGGAAGGAATGATGCTGAAGCTGAAACTCCAGTACTTTGGCCACCTTATGTGAAGAGTTGACTCATTGGAAAAGACTCTGATGCTGGGAGGGATTGGGGGCAGGAGAAGAAGGGGACGACAGAGGATGAGATGGCTGGATGGCATCACTGACTCAATGGGCATGAGTCTGAGTGAACTCTCGGAGTTGGTAATGGACAGGGAGGCCTGGCGCACTTTGATTCATGGGGTCGCAAAGAGTCAGACATGACTGAGTGACTCAACTGAACTGAAGATATAAATATAATTTAGAGGGGCATTTAAAAAACATTTTATATCTTTAATAGCTATTTTGACTGATCTAATAGAGAAATCAACTAGGGTAAGAAAGGATGCTATTTTATGTTCCTATCACAACACAAGCTATTATCTTCAGATGTAAAATTTAACTCTGAAAATTCAGAGCAAGCTATGTATTCTTATATTATACTAAATTATCAGTACATTGCTGGATTACTAACTTTGGAAATTAATGCCCTTTTCTCATAGGTCATGTAGGCAGTAAAGTATACTCAATCATGGACCAAAACATTAATCATTTTGGAGGCTATCTAGAAAGAATCAGAACATAAATCCCTTGCTTTGAACTGGGAGATAACTCATCTTAGCTTCATTTATTTGTTTGCTTGTTTGTTTCTGAAACTGCCACAAACTTCATTGCTATGAACTGGAGTCCTAGGCCTTGGACAACGTTCTCCAGTGCATTTTTCAGAGGCCAGTGAAAGAGTTATTCACAGCACCTTCAGTGTCTTCTGTTCTCTGACTGCACGCCAGTTTGCTTGCGTTGGTATTTCATTTCTGACCTGAGTTGACCTGCTGTATCATTGCCTTCTATGGGGAGAAGATAATGTTTTATGACTGCATTGGATGAGGGTTGAACAATTCAGAAATAATGATGACTGCTCAGGGCAAAATTCTGAAGTAGCTAAAGTTCATTTTTAGAAGCCACCCCTTCCACTTTTTAATACCTCTTTCATGCTTCTTGGTGCTTTCTGCCCCAGATTCAGTCACCTCATATTTTCTTCCTGTCACTGAGTGAGACTCAGTCTAATACACACACACTCAAGATACCCTGTTTTTCATTTTTTTACTAACATCAACCAACTCTTTAATATATGCCATTAGTTCTCAGCTGGCTGTCTTTTGGAGAGTAATCTGAAGAAATTATCATTCAAAATAATCTAAAAATATTAATGACTAATAGTGCCTTAGTCTTTCACGGGTATTTGCCTTTTACACATTGCTCTTGGAAAAAAGAAGTATGAATCCAAATAAATCAATCATCAATGATATAATTTATCCAGAACTAAGAGCTGCAATATCTGGGCCAGAAACTTTCCTTTTTTTCATTTTCTGTCTTAACATTATACCTGCTGCTGCTGCTAAGTCACTTCAGTCGTGTCTGACTCTGTCTGACCCCATAGACGGCAGCCCACTAGGCTCCCCCGTCCCTGGGGTTCTCCAGGCAAGAACACTGGAGTGGGTTGCCATTTCCTTCTCCAATGCATGAAAGAGAAAAGTGAAAGTGAAGTTGCTCATTCGTGCCCGACTCTTAGTGACCCCATGGACTGCAGCCTACCAGGCTCCTCCGTCCATGAGCAAGGCTAATTATTTTCATATCAGTTGGACTTACAGTTGGTTACTGCATTGTTTGGTTTTGAGAAAGGTGAAATATTAAATACACATGCAGAAAGATAGTCTTGTGCTCTATTAAACTAACTCATACCTATTTTATTGAGGACCACTCTTGGCCAGATAGAGTGCTGGCATTTTTTAAGTATAGATATAAAATAGCAAGCTAAAAAAGGCTCCAATCCTCATGGAATTCATAGTCTAGAAAAATGTCAAAAGCAAAAATAAGCAAGTGCAGTGTATCATGTTAAAGAGTATACAGGAGAGAAAGGGACATTGATGGTGCTTAGACAGAACTGGCATTTGAAGCAGAGGATGAGAACTCTAGGCAGAGTAACATTTTCATTATTTATTTATTTATTTAATTTTAATTTTTACTTTATTTTACTTTACAATACTGTATTAGTTTTGCCATACATTGACATGAATCCGTCTCGGGTGTACAGGAGTTCCCAATCCTGAACCCCCCCACCTCCCACCCCATATTAACTCTCTGGATCATCCCCATGCTCCAGTCCCAAGCATCCTGTATCCTGTATCAAACATAGACTGGCGGTTTGTTTCTTACATGATAGTATACATGTTTCAGTGCCATTCTCCCAAATCATCCCACCCTCTCCCTCTCCCTCAGAGTCCAAAAGTCCGTTCTATACATCTGTGTCTCTTTTGCTGTCTCGCATACAGGGTATCATTACCATGTTTCTAAATTCCATATATATGTGTTAGTATACTGTATTGGTGTTTTTCTTTCTGGCTTACTTCATGCTGTATAATCAGCTCCAGTTTCATCCATCTCATTAGAACTGATTCAAATGCATTCTTTTTAATGGCTGAGTAATACTCCGTTGTGTATATGTACCACAGCTTTCTTATCCATTCATCTGCTGATGGACATCTAGGTTGTTTCCATGTCCTGGCTATTATAAACAGTGCTGCAATGAACACTGGGGTACACGTGTCTCTTTCAATTCTGGTTTCCTTGGTGTGTATGCTCGGTCATATGGCAGTTGTCCATATGAGCAGTTTGAGGAAGTGGGTGTCTTAGTCTGCATGGGCTATTTTAACAAATACTACATTACCAGCATACATTTATCTCTCACTGTCCTGGTGGCTGAAGTCCATGATCAGGGAGTCAGCACAGTCCAGTTCTGGAAAAGGCCCTCTTTGTAGTTTGTAGACTGCCATCTTCTTGTTCATCGTATTTTCACATGGTGGAGAGAGCAGAAAGCAAGCAAGCTCTGTTTCGTCTCTTCCTGTAAGAATACTAATTAATTTGTAAGGACTTCACCCTCATGACCTAATGACCCCTCAAAGGCCTCATCTCCTAATACCATCCAACTGGGAGTTAAAATTCAGCTTAAGCATGTGCAGGAGACAGAAACATTCAGTCCATAACAGTCAGTATTTGCTTTTAGTGGACGCTGTAATGTGCTGCCCAGCTAAACCTTCAGGAAAAGAAAACTTAGTGCTGAGAGTCCTACCAACAGGTAGTCTTCAGCTAGTATGCCTGCTATGGAGCATATGAAATTGGCATGTGTCATCTTGGTGGTTTGAATCCTCTTATGTACGGGGGGTTTAACTCTGTAAGAAAACTTAAAAAGGAAGAGACTTCCCCTCCCAAAGAAAAAGGCCTTATAGAAAAACTAAAGCAAATTCTTTGTAGGGAAAAATAAGGGTTTTCAATTATATGAAAAGATAATTTTTTAAAAATCTGCAACAGCAACAAGAAAAATTAGGTCATCGCAATTCCAGTAGCTGAAGTTGAACTTGTCTATGAAGACCTACAAGACCTTCTAGAACTAACACCCCAAAAAGATGTCCTTTTCATTATAGGGGACTGAAATGCAAAAGTAGGAAGTCAAGAAACACCTGGAGAAACAGGCAAATTTGGCCTTGGAGTACAGAATGAAGCAGGGCAAAGGCTAATAGAGTTCTGCCAAGAGAACACACTGGTCATAGCAAACACCCTCTTCCAACAATACAAGAGAAGACTCTACACATGGACATCACCAGATGGTCAACACTGAAATCAGGTTGATTATATTCTTTGCAGCCAAAGATGGAGAAGCTCTATATAGTCAGCAAACACAAGACTGGGAGCTGACGTGGCTCAGATCATGAGCTCCTTATTGCCAAATTCAGACTTAAATTGAAGAAAGTGGAGAAAACCACTAGACCATTCAGGTATGACCTAAATCAAATCCCTTATGACTATACAATAGAAATGAGAAATAGATTTAAGGGACTATATCTGATAGAGTGCCTCATGAACTATGGATGAAAGTTCATGACATTGTACAGGAGACAGAAATCAAGACCATCCTCAGAAAAATGAAAAAAAGCAAAATGGCTGTCTGAGGAAGCCTTACAAATAGCTGTGAAAAGAAGAGAAGCAAAAAGAAAAGGAGAAAAGGAAAGATATAAGCATCTGAATGCAGAGTTCCAAAGAATAGCAAGAAAAGATAAGAAAGCTTTCTTCAGCGATCAATGCAAAGAAATAGAGGAAAAGAACAGAATGGGAAAGACTAGAGATCTCTTCAAGAAAAGTAGAGATACCAAGGGAACATTTCATGCAAAGATGGGCTCGATAAAGGACAGAAATGGTATGGACCTAACAGAAGCAGAAGATATTAAGAAGAGGTGGCAAGAATACATGGAAGAACTGTACAAAAAAGATCTTCACGACCCAGATAATCATGATGGTGTGATCACTCACAATCACCTAGAGCCGATATCCTGGAATGTGAAGTCAAGTGGGCCCTAGGAAGCATCACTATGAACAAAGCTAGCAGAAGTGATGGAATTCCAGTTGAGCTATTTCAAATCCTGAAAGATGATGCTATAGAAGTGCTGCACTCAATATGTCAGCAAATTTGGAAACTTCAGCAGTGGCCGCAGGACTGGAAAAGGTCAGTTTTCATTCCAATCCCAAAGAAAGGCAATTCCAAAGAATGCTCAAACTACAACACAGTCGCACTCATCTCACATGCTAGTAAATTAAAGGTTAAAATTCTCCAATGCAGGAGACCTGGGTTCGATCCCTGGGTCGGGAAGATCCCCTGGAGAAGGAAATGGCAACCCACTCCAGTACTCTTGCCTGGAGAATCCCATGGACGGCGGAGCCTGGTAGGCTACAGTCCACAGGGTCGCAAAGAGTTGGACATGACTAAGTGACTTCACCTCTAAAATTCTCCAAGCCAGGCTTCAGCAACACGTGAACTGTGAACTTTCAGATGTCCAATCTGGTTTTAGAAAAGGCAGAGGAAGCAAAGATCAAATTGCCAGCATCTGCTGGATCATCGAATAAGCAAGAGAGCTTCAGAAAAACTACTAATCCTGCTTTATTGACTATGCCAAAGCCTTTGACTGTGTGGATCACAGTAAACTGTGGAAAATTCTGAAAGACATGGGAATACCAGACCACCTGACCTGCCTCTTGAGAAACCTGAATGCAGGTCAGGAAACAACAGTTAGAACTGGACATGGAACAACAGACTGGTTCCAAATAAGAAAAGGAGTTCATCAAGGCTGTATATTGTCACCCTGCTTATTTAACTTCTATGCAGAGTACATCATGAGAAACCCTGGACTGGAAGAAGCACAAGCTGGAATCAAAATTGCTGGGAGAAATATCAATAACCTCAGATATGCAGATGACACCACCCTTATGTCAGAAAGTGCAGAACTAAAGGGCCTCTTGATGAAAGTGAAAGAGGAGAGTGAAAAAGTTGGCTTAAAGCTCAACATTCAGAAACTAAGATCCTATCACTTCATGGCAAATAGATGGGGAAACAGTGGCTGACCTTATTTTTCTGAGCTCCAAAATCACTGCAGATGGTGATTGCAGCCATGAAATTAAATGACAGTTACTCCTTGGGAGAAAAGTTATGACTGACCTAGACAGCATATTAAAAAGCAGAGACATTATTTTGTCAACAAAGGTCCATCTATTCAAGGCTATGGTTTTTCCAGTGGTCATGGATGGATGTGACAGTTGGACTATAAAGAAAGCTGAACACAGAAGAATTGATGCTTTTGAACTGTGGTGTTGGAGAAGACTCTTGAGAGTCCCTTGCACTGCAAGGAGATCCAACCAGTCCATCCTAAAGGAGATCAGTCCTGAGTGTTCTTTGGTAGGACTGATGTTGAAGCTGAAACTGTTATACTTTGGCCACCTGATGCGAAGAACTGACTCTTTCTTTTTTTTTTTATGTTTTTATTTTTATTTTATTTTATTTTTTAAATTAATTTTTATTTTTTGGATTGTTTTGCTTTACAATACTGTATTCATTTTGCTATACATTGACATGAATCAGCCACGAGTGTACATGAACTCCTAATCCCAACCCCCACCTCCCCTCTCCCGCCCCACACCATCTCTCTGGATTATCCCCGTGCATCAGTCCCAAGCATCCTGCATCCTGCATCAAACCTAGACCAGCGATTCATTTCACTTATGATATCATACATGTTGCACTGCCACTCTCCCAAATCATCCCACCCTCTCCCGAGACACAGATGTAAAGAGCTGACTCTTTCAAAAGACCCTGATGCTGGGAAAGATTGAGGGCAGGAGGCAAAGGGGACAACAGAGGATGAGATGGTTGGATGGCATGACCGACTCAGTGGACATGGGTTTGGGTGGACTCCAGGAGTTGGTGCTGGATAGGGAGGCCTGGCATGCTGTGGTTCATGGGGTCCAAAGAGTCGAACATGAACTGAGAGACTGAACTGAAATTGAATTTCGCTATTGAAGTCTTAACTCCCTGTCCCTAGAATGTGACTTTATTTGGAGATAAGGCCTTTAAAAAGATACTTAAGGTTAAATGAGGTTATATGGTGCATGTGTAGCCATGTCAGACTCTCTGACCCTATGGACTGTAGCTCCGCTGGGTATAAGGTTTTGCTGGCAAGAATACTTAAGTGGATTGCCATTTTGTCCTCCAGGGCATCTTCCAAACCCAAGGACTGAACCATCATCTCCTGCAACTCCTGCACTTGCAGGCAGATTCTTTACCACGAGAGATCTAGGTGGGCTCTTAATCCAGTGTGGGCTTCCCTTGTGGCTCAGCTGGTAAAGAATCCACCTGCAATGTGGGAGACCTGGGTTTGATCCCTGGGTTGGGAAGATCCCCTGGAGAAGGGAAAGACTAGCCACTCCAGTATTTTGGCCTGGAGAATTCCATGGACTGTATAGTCATGGTATTGCAAAGAGTCTGACATGACTGAGAGACTAACTTTCACTTGTACAGGTGCTTCCCTGATAGCCCAGTTGGTAAAGAATCTACCTGCAATGCAGGAGACCCCAGTTTGATTCCAAGGTCAGGACGATCTGCTGGAGAAGGGATAGGCTACCTACTCCAGTGTTCTTGGGCTTCCTTGGTGGCTCAGCTGGTAAGGAATCCACCTGCACTGAAAGAGACCTAGGTTCAATCCCTGGGTTGAGAAGATCCCCTGGAGAAGGCGAAGGCTACCCATGCCAGTATTCTGACCTGGAGAATTCCATGCACTGTATAGTCCTTGGGGTCGCAAAGAGTCAGACATGACTGAGCAACTTTCACTTTCAATCCATTATGACTGGTGTCCTTATAAGAAGAGGAAATTTGAACACCAGGAATGCTCACGCACAAAGAAAAGGCCATGTGAAGACACCCACTTGCACCCCAAGAAGAGACAGAGGCCGCAGAAGAAACCAAACTGGCCAACATCTTGATCTTGGACTTCTAGCCTCCAACACAGTGATAAAACAAAGTTCTGTTGTTTAATCCAGTCCAGTCTGTTTTGTATAGCAGCCTTGCAAATTAATGCATTGCCCAAGAGTACAACCCCTTCTCATTGCAGTCTCCATCTAATAACTGGTCAGTGAGGGGACCAAGTTCAGAGCTCTCCACGGGGTTTGCTGAGGTCTTCATAAAGGCTGATTTGTGAACAGCATCTTCCCCTTCCTGATTCAGTTTCCTCTCCTTCCCTTCCTTGAGTATTAAATGAGAACATGCTCCCTAATAAACTTCTGAGAAACTGATCTCTAAGCCTTAATTTGCTCCCTAATGATTCCATCCTGGGAGAGCTGGTGGCAGAATCAGTCTGAGAAAGTTGACCTTCAAACAGCAGGTCAACTGCTGTGAGTTTGATCAGCCCTCCCAGATGGTGATGCCAGAGAGAACCCCATCACTGGTGGTTGATAGAACAGATAGTCCCTGCTGTGGTGCTGGGCTGCACCCCATAGGCTGCAAACTCTGTACTTGCTAAGACTGAAGAAGGAACCCAGAGTCAACAACAGAGACATCAATGGCTTAATGGATAGGAAGATCTTACACATCTGAAGCAAGGTGATACCCCACTGCAAGCAGAGGAATGCAGGCAAGGGCAGGTTACCAGTTATAGCAAGAGTTGAACTTTAGTTGACTCACTGGTTACCAGGGAAACCAACAAAAGATCATGGCCCTCACCACCCCTTGATAGTCTATCATGGTGGAGATATTCCAGTCTAAAGTTACAGCAGTCATTAGCTGAGACACCCCAGTCCAGTACTCTTGCCTGGAAAATCCCATGGATGGAGGAGCCTGGTAAGCTGCAGTCCATGGAGTGGCTGAGAGTTAGATATGACTCAGTGACTTCACTTCAATTTTCACTTTCATGCATTGGAGAAGGAAATGGCAACCCACTCCAGTGTTCTTGCCTGGAGAATCTCAGGGACGGGGGAGACTGGTGGACTGCCATCTATGGGGTCGCACAGAGTCGGACACAACTGAAGCGACTTAGCAGCAGCAGGGGCAAGGGTATAGGAAGGTCAGTCACATGAGTAGAATGTAAGAGCACAGGCCCTGGCCTAGCAGGGGGATGTACAGAGAGCAAGAGAAGGGCCATTTTGAATGGCCTGACCATACACCTAGGTACTCAGAAATTATTAAAATTTTCACAGAAGATGAGCTAGCATGGGATCACAGTAAAAGAAAATGCACTAAAAGGTAAGACACAATAGATATCTGAGATTAATGATGGGGTGGGGAGGAGAGTAGAGAAATCTCTCATCCTTCATATCTAGAGGGGGTTGGTTTCAGGACCCAGTGCAGATATGAAAATTTGCATATACTCAGCACTCTGAATCTGGATGTAGATTTCATGGATACAGATGACCAATTTTAGATTTATTGAAAAAAATCCCATGCATGAGGGATTTTTTTTTTTTAATTAGAAGAACACTGGATTAGTAGGTGAGAATTGGTCAGAACTTCAAAGGGCAGCTTCTAATAAATTCCTGCATGCTAACCTCTTTCAGAGTCTGCTTCTCAGAGATCAGACTGTGTGACTCTGCCTTTTATCACTAATACATGGCTCTCCCAGAGTCATACTGTCTCTGTAAGGTTTCTCCAGAAAGGCCAATCATGAACGTTTGGACAGAACCCCAGAAGTACAGGATGACAAAAAATCTAAGCACAGGTCACATTCCCACTTACTCACTTCACCATTACTCCACCCTCCTCCCCAGACCCTGGCACCCTCCTGGGACTTGTATGCTAAATAATCTAGCTTGTTTCTATCTTTGTGACACTGGCTGAGCTTTGATTACCCTTAGTATTAAGGGACCACAGAGAGTTACAGAAGCACCTTCATTTCTTTCAAGCGTATTTCCTAGAGAAGTTAAATAGTTCCCTGACTCTTCAAGAGTGACATAATACAAACTTTGAAGACAAAAATCCTCAAGCAAATATATGACCTTGTCATATCTTTTCCATATATTTCTGATATTTTTCAGTAGAGATTTCTACTGAAAGCAAGAAAGCATTGGGTTTGTGGGTGAATATTGATCACATCTATAGATTTGTCCAATTCTGCTTATCAGAGTTCTGTGAATAGTTGCCAATGCTATCAAAGATTTTTAAGACTATGCCGGCAGGGTATTGGATCCCATGGCTGTCTTTTTGTTCTTTATTTCTGTTCCTTTTGATCTTATGGACTAGCAAACCTGCTGAAATCATAAAAATATGAAGTTTTTTTGAAAAGCTATGTTGAGAGCAAAAATAAATATTTGGCAATGACATAAGAAAAGCAAGAGAGAAAGGAAAGCACAATAAACAGGTTAGCAAAAAAAATTACTGGATAAGAATTTCACTTTTTGAAAGTGTTTTTAAGTGACAGTATTCCAAGAAAACAAACCTAGCATAAACGTGGGTTGCCTCAGGTATGAATAAACAGGAAAATAAAAACGGGCATTAAGTATAGCACACAGACTGTTTACTTATGGAAATTCTGAGAAAGTAAACAGAAAACTAGCACCACCACTTTAATAAATATCTCTTTTAAAACATCTCTGCCAGGGCTGACAAGGACCAGAGAAAGTGTGTGCTTAGCAACAAAGAAATTGTGAAGTATCTGACCTATCTCATTATCTGTGTTACATCAAAATAACCCAGTAGGTGTGTAGAACTGTGACTGAAATTTTGAGCAGTAGTATTTGGGACCACTTCATAAAATTGCCGAAGTGCAGCCTGAAATATTGGCATGTAAATGTGACAAATGAGGAGAGATCCACACATTTTAATACTCTTTTTTTAATAAACCACTCCACTCTCAAAAGGAAAATGATGTCCATTCCTATGGATGCTAATCCCCAACTAGTAACCAAAGGAATCTTATGTCATTACGGAGACAATGCATTAATGTGTGGTATTATTTGTGACCACAACACGGCATGGGATTTTTATACTAATTGCAATAATTATCACAAACAAGAAGCACTGACCCCTCCTGGCTCTCCTATTCCTTTTTTGATAACTGATTTCTAACTTCTTTCACAGCTCTTCACTCTTTAAATATTTGAGGTCAGCTCTCGATGTCTCTGTTCTCCCTGGGTAATCTCATCCATTCTGGTAGGTTCAGTTTCTCCACACTCAAATTTGTATCTCTTACTGACCTTCTGAGCACAAGATTCAGATATTCATTTGCCAGTTGAATATATCTGATGGAAAGTCCCATGGGCAATTCACATTCTTCGTGTCTGAAATAAAAGACCAGACTTCTGATTTCTTTTCCAACTTATCTCCAAACTTGCTATTATTCACATACGGCCTGTTTCCATTAGCAACGTATCTTCACCGTGTTTCCCGTCTTTCTCTTCTTACCACATCAGCTGTATCTCTTCTCTGTCAGTCTCTCCCCAGCTCTCAAGTAAAGCATATCAGAACTCTTCTAACAGGCTGTGCTCAGTTTCTGAGTCATGTCTGACTCTCTGTGACCCCATGGACTGTAGCCCACCAGGCTCCTCTGTCCATGGGGATTCTCCAGGCAAGAATTCTGGAGTAGGTTGCCTCCTCCAGGGAGGTCTTCCCAACCCAGAAGTAGAACCCACCCTCTTTGCAAATCTCTTCCCTCTCCAATCCATCCTGAACTTTTGGATATACACATTCCCACAAAAACACCCTTGTTGTTTTTATGTCACTACAGAATAAAGTCCAAAGTATAGACTATAACCGACAAGGCCCTTTATAACTGTGTCCAGTTATGTATCTGATCATCCTTTTGTCATCCTTTGTCAGGCCCCTGCACACACCTGTGAGCTTCTGAGCTTCTACTCCAGGTGTTTTCTTTTGTGTGTAGTATGTTTGTTCTTATTCTACACTTGATGAACTCCTTGAATTGCAGTTGAAACCTTAGGTGGCCACCTCTTGGAAGCCACGGTTCTATATGGGCTTTTGTTATCCACACACCCCATCCCATAATGCAAAGCCATTTTGTACTTTCATGTCATACGGCACCTGTGCTGTAATCACATTAAGAATCCCTTTCTCACTCATTACAAAAAAGATCTTAGGTATCTTTGCATCTACTCAGCTACACTAACCCTGGAGGAGGTCATGGCAACCCACTCCAGTATTCTTGCCTGGGTCTGGCCAGCTAGAGTCCATGGGGTCGCACAGAGTTGGACATGACTAAGCAGCAGTAGCAGCAGCTGTACTAAAAGACTATTTTCCCCCAATTTTTATAACACTGAAACTCTGTTTTGAATACCTTTATTTGTCAGACCCTTGCTCTGAAAAAGCCAGGACCCAGAATTTTCTAGCAATGTGTCATCAACCAATGGCATTTATCTTCTCTTGCCAGGCTGTCACCTGGAACATCAATACCCCTCAACTGCTTCTGCACAACATACTCATCTCCCATCCTCTCTAATACATCACCTGCAAATTATTTCCAAATACAATTCACTATTTTTGGTACTTAAAACTGCAGTGTGGCATGCTGCAGCCATGGGGTCACAAAGAGTCAGACATGACTTAGCAACTAAAAACAACAACACCAGATATTAAAAAAAAAATTTCTTCATGATTACGTTTATTACATTAACATATTCTTTCACAAATATGTATTTTGTGGTAAATGTGTTTGTTAAAACTTTAACAACCTGAAAAAAATCATAGGGATATTGATTGATGTATATGTAATAGAAATGGTGATAGAACTCAGCACTTGTATTTCTAATCTTTATAAAATGAAAGTTGTTTTGAACTATAGTGTTCTTCTCATAGGCTTCTTCTAAAAATATTTGTGAATGTCAGTTACATCATTTTCAGGATTAGAAATGATTTTTTCTTCATGTCTTTGTTTTTACAAACAAATCTTTCTGTTTTCATCAGACTTTTCCTGTAGTGAAATTCAATTTTTTATAATTCTCTTTAAAGTTTAATATGAACTACTTTCATGTGGATTATGTGACAATTAAGTAAATTAAATTTCATATCTCTACCAAAAATATGTACATTCAAAATAGTAATTCCAATTAGAAGTCAATATTACTTTAATCTCTTAAATTGTAAACATCTTAAAGCACTTCAGTGTTCAGTTTTCTGTTTAATGATGAGCATGAAAGTACATTGTCATTTATTTTGTGTATGCCTCTTAAGTATGACATTTTCACATATATTTGTCTAGAAACACCACCAGAATTTAATACAAATTTAATCATAGTTTATGTAGAAGTATTATTTCAGATAATGCATAAAATGTCAGATGATTACAAGAATATTAAGATAGTACATACATAAAGCAAGAATCACAGCCATCCTCATATAAATAAGATTATGATGAATTAATAACACTAAGATTACCAAGCCAAAAAAACTCATCTCATCTTACAGTATAAAGATTCAAGTGTAAATAAATATAAAACATTAATTCTTGTAAGATATGTAAGCATTTCTAACTAGGACCAATGAATATCTCAAAGTAATTGCTTCATTTTAAATCATTATATAAT
The DNA here is from genome assembly GCA_006408695.1 of Aepyceros melampus. Lineage (NCBI taxonomy): Eukaryota > Metazoa > Chordata > Mammalia > Artiodactyla > Bovidae > Aepyceros > Aepyceros melampus. The sequence goes on from SJXQ01002667.1 coordinate 133,462, forward strand.
CATGTATGAATACATGCATAATTTGAATTTCATAATTATCTTTTAATAGAAATAGTATCTTCCTATTTAATTTCTTTTTCAATCTGCATATGCCTAAGGATGACAGAATGCATTTGAAGGAATTCCATCTAGGGTAGCAGAGCTTCAGCTTAATAACAACATGAGAAAAGGTTAATGTGGCACTCTGTGGTTAATTAAAGCAGAGTCCCCAGTAGTCTACTTCTTAATTAAAGAAATGTTCTAGGTAGAACATTCATTTTACCTTCTTTTTAGTTGTATTGTTCGTGGTTTGCCAGCCTAAGAGTTGGAGAAGAGATTTCTCATCATCCTGCACTTCACGTGCCTTCATGATCAAGGAGAACTTACTTTTCATCCACAGACAATGCCCTTCCTCTGCAATCAAATGCTCATTCATCCCTACTAGACCATACAAACCTAGAGCGCATTTGGGAGTCAGGGTGGAGATTCATAAATACATCTATGGAGAATTAGCTGGAAGCTTCTTGAAGTCACTGTTGCGTTCTCACTCATCCCTTCAGCACCCCAGCCCCCATCCTCTGTCCACAGAAGGCATTATGAAATATTTGTTTTAACCCAACTGACTAGATAATATTCTTATAACACAGCTCAACTCATTCACCTCAGCATATAAATATTCCCCCTTGAGCATCTGACACAAACACACATTTTGAGACCCCATCTCTTAACTTGTAGCACCATAAATTGGTTGGCCATGTGTCCTGGTGTATCCCTACTATTGTGGCACAATTATTAATAGTGCTCCCTTTCATTCTCAAAGGTGACCATGCCTGAAAACTGTGACAGGCAGAATAATGTCCCCCAAGATGTCCATGTGCTAATTCCTATAATGTTTATGTCATCTTACATGACAAAGGGATTTTGCAAATGTGACTAACAGTGTAGACATTGAGAGGTAGAGGTTATTCTGGGGTTAGCCTGGGTTATCCTGGGGTTGGCTGGATTGACCCAACTAGTGAATCCTTGAAAGCAGAGAATCTTTCTAAAGTGGGTCACGAAAATAAGGCAGAAAAGGAAGGAGGAAAGATTCCAAGCATGAGAGGGACTCAAACCATCTGTGCTGGATGGAGATGATGGCAGGAATAAGAGCCAAGGAATGTGGGTAGCCTGGAGATGCTGGGAACAGTCCTCTGCTCACAGCCAGCAAAGAAAGGGGAACCTTAGTCTGACAACCGTGAGGAACTGAATTCTGCCAATAACCCAAATAAAAAATGCTCATTTAGCCTGATGAGACCTAGACTATATTTTCATCTACAGAACTGTAAGATGATCTGTTTAAGCTATGAAGTAAGTGTACAATAGGCTGGTATAGAAAACACCACAGACTAGGTATCTTAGAAATATTTATCTTTCACATGTCCAAGATCAAGTCTGGCAGATGTATTTCCTGGTGAGAATTCCCTACTGACTTACAGAAGGTCATTGCTCACAGTGTCTTCACTGGGTTCTCTTTTCTCTTACAAGGACAGGGATCCCTTTGTGAGGACCCCACCCTCATGATCTCACTGGAACCGAATTACCTCCCAAATTGCCCACATCCAATTACCATCACATTGCAGGTTAGGGCTTCAACATATGAATTTTGGGGGTACAAACATTTAGTCCCTACAGCAGTAGAAAATGAATACAGGTGTTAATTCAGTGGTCACCCTAGTCAGAAGCTGTATCATAGCAATGAATACAAAACCTGCATAGTAGGACCCCAAATCATAAACCAACTTCAAGCATCAGACTGAGTGCAGGGTGTAGAGAAATCCCATCCTTCATCCCCTGCAGTATCTGATGCCACATCCTCAGGTTTCAAAAAGAGAATGGGAGTGTGTATTTCATTTACAGCAAGCTATCAGATGGTACTGGTTTTATGTGATTAGATGTTGAAATTTAATTTCATCTCTTCAGGAGAACTAGTTTATAGATGCATACAGAATGACAATGTTGGCATTTTTGAGAGCATCATAACAGTTGAATGAAGGAGTTATATGAAAGAAGAAAGCATTTAAGTGTTTGAAAAAAGCTGCTTCAGCTGCTGTGGATTTTCACTGAACAAGTGCTGCCTTCTTTGCTGTTTCAGGCTCTTCTTTCAGTATTCGAGAAATCAGTCTCTTTAGTTTTTTATCAACTCACTTATTGTTAAACAGGCTTCTGCGATGGCTCAGTGGTAAAGAACCTGCCTGCAGTGCAGAAGACGGATTCAATTCTTGGGTCAGGAAGATCCCCTGGAGGAGGAATGGCAACCCACGTTAGTATTCTAGCCTGGAAAATCCCATTTACAGAGGAGCCTAAAGGGCTACAGCCCATGTGGTCACAAAGAGGACTGAGCAGGTATGTCTACCTACGTATTGTAAAACAATAAAATCCATTTATTCAGGAATATTTCTCCTTAGGGAAAGTGCATACGTAATAAAAACATGCCAAGTTGGAATTTGAGTGTCAAATTCTATATTAAAAAAATAATAAACTATTCTATTTTGGTAAAATCTATAAGGTGCTAATGGTCGAGTGGTTTTCCCTACTTTCTTCAATTTAAGTCTGAATTTGGCAATAAGGAGTTCATGATCTAAGGCACAGTCAGCTCCTGGTCTTGTTTTTGCTGACTGTACAGAGCTTCTCCATCTTTGGCTGCAAAGAATATAATCAGTCTCATTTCAGTGTTGACCATCTGGTGATGTCCATGTGTAGAGTGTTCTCTTGTGTTGTTGGAAGAGGGTGTTTGCTATGACCAGTGTGTTCTCTTGGCAAAACTCTATTA
>SJXQ01002668.1:0-71939 GCA_006408695.1 Aepyceros melampus
TTGTTAACCATCTGGTGATGTCCATGTGTAGGATAGACAATAACAAATGTTTGTAAGGATGTGAAGTAATTGGAGCTTTCATATATTGCTAATGAGAGCATAAAATGATACAATTACTTTGGAAAGTATTTGACAGTTTTATTCTATGACACAGCATATTCCTAGGACCCAAGAGGAACTATACTCATAAAAAACACAGAAATATATTTATTTCAGCTTTATCTGTAATAGCCACAAATTGGAAAGTACTCAAATCTCACCTAACAGATAATTGCATATGAATACAATGGGACAGTCTAAAACAATTAAAAAAAATGAACAGTGGATACATGCAAACACCTGGATGAATCGGTGATATTACATTGATGAAAGCATCCAAGTGTAAAACAGCACATACTGATGAGTCAATTCACATAAGTTGAGAAAAAGCAAAGTGAATTGATCTTTAGAAGACCTTCTGGGACAGGTATAAATAGGGAAAAGGACACTAGGTAGTCAGAAAATTTTGGACTTTAATCTGAGTGTACACATCTTAATATGAGAGTATACACTATGTGAAAAATCAAGTTAACTTGTGATTATTGCACTTCATGTCCTTCACTGTAGTTATGATTATCCCTTACATAAAAAATAGAAAAGGCACATGAACAAATTGTCCTGGCATGGTTTACTCAATAGATTTGATGACAGAGAAAAAAACACATCACCACAGACAATCATTTGCAATTAGATCAAAATTTATTCTTAGGTTATATAATACTAATGTAAACAAAGTGCAGGAAAAAACCTCAATCATAATACACAGGAAAAAAAATCTAAAGCATTATATGGGAATAACTATATCTTGATAGCAAAAATAGTACAGAAGATGAAAAATAGTTTATAATTTCAAAATATTTTTAAAGAAGTAAATCATTCTTTATGCTTTTGAGTCTACAGAGGCTAAATTTTAAACAAAAAGCTTGTTGAAATTATTGCTATGTATTATGTATTATTGTTTTAAATAAAAAAATTGAGATTTGTCTAAGCGAGGGGCATAGTTCCTTTTACAAGACAACTTGTTGAAAACAATTTTTTCTTTCTGAAAAAATCTTCTGCAGGGCACATCTTTTTGAAGGTAAGCACCTATTGCAATTGTGGAGGATGATGCCTGAAGGAGCAATCTAATCACTGACAATGCTACAATTCTCCTGTATCTTTAATGTCAAACTTCTAAAATCTGACTATCAAAATTGTAATGATTACATTTTGAGAAATAAAATTTCAATTTATTTTTGTGATACAGAACCATTTATTCAAAAATGTTTATTTGGTGTACTTCTAATTGCCTCATTTTATCATTATTCTCACTACGCTTGTGCTTATCTTTTTATATTTTCTCGTAACATCTGTTGCACTTCTTTTTATACTTTCCATGTACTAAAACACTTTGTTCCAAGTTTCCTAGGGACCTACTTCCTCAAACCCTCACCCTACTTACTTGACACCGTAGTCATCGTGGGACTTTCATTGCATTCCTTTGTCAGATCTTATATTTTCAAGATCCCATGCTTTCTTACTTAGATTACTCCTTTGTTTTGATGAAGCACATCCTCCAGTAGCCTCCTAAGAAAGGGTACATGGTAAGATACAATTTTGAGACCATGCCAGTCTAACCTTTATTTTAGCCCCATACTTGATTGGACTGTCTATAATTCTAGACAGAATATTAGATTGGAAATAATTTTTTCTCTTAGATTTGAAGACCCTGCATTTATAGTCTTCTAGTGTTGCTATCAAAAAGTTTAAAATGCCATTCTGAAAACATCCTTTTATGTAACTCTTGTTATCCCCCTGTGGAAACTTTAAGGATCTTCTTTAACAACTGACATCCTGAATTATCATATGATTTTGCATGTGTGTGTGGGTGATTCACTGTAACATGCGCTCAGTGGATCATTTTATTAGTAAGAGCCACATATCCTACATGTTGGGGAGATATTCTTTTTTATTATCACTTCCTTTCTCTGTTCTCTCCTTTTCAAGATCTTAATCAGATGTTGTGCTCCATTCTAATTTTTTGGTTGTTTGCTATTTTCACCTCTGCTTTTTTGTCCTATTTTCTGAAATTTCTTCAACTTATTCCCCAACACATTTCATATTTAATTTTGGCTCTACTATTTTTCTAATACTTTTTTCTGATTGTTCATCTTTTATAGCACTGTGTTCTTAATTTTCATGGATGCAATATATGCTGTTCTGGGAATATTATAGCATCTTTGGGGACTTTATGTTTTCTGCTTTTTTTTTTCCCAGGTACTTTTGTTTTGGTCTTCATCTTTCATTGTTGAAGTTATTTCTATATGCATAGTGATTGTTGGCTATCAGCTTAGCATTCTTTTTTTATATTGGAAAAATTGATTTTTCATTGAACAACACTGACCACATTTTCTTTTCCTGAGTATGCTTTGTCCACTATGGTTTAGTGCCACTACACAAAAGTTTAAGTTCAGCATGAACTTCTTCCCCTTATTTTTGGTTTGTTTTGATTATCTTATATACTTACTAGAGGTTAACCAAATATATATTAATACCAGTAGCTTAGCATTATTTCAAGGGACTGAAAGTCATGTATGAATGAGTAGGGTTGTGAACTCTGAGCTTCACTGTAACAAATAATCAAGTGCAAGCTGTTTTTTTAAATTGTTCATCTCGCCAGAAGGGCTGGGACGGGGTGTGTATAAGCCCAGGTGCCACATTCTGTAGCAAGGTGGTGAAAGGGCACTGAAGGCTTATAATGTTCAGAACACTGATCTCTCAATCATCCTGTTTTCAGTGTGATACCTCACTATCACCACCATTCTCCCTCCAGGTCCCAGCTCTAATCTGTTTGGTTTAATTTCTCCAGAGAATAAGTCTCCAGCCTTCTGCCAGAAAAAGAGAAAGCTGCTTGGCTACAAAGGGAGAACAAAAATAGACTTTCAAATAATCCCCTTGTTTTCAACTTTGCTCCTCAACCTCACCTTTCAGGGCACCTACTGACTCCAAATCCTTGATTCTCAGAGGGGTTCTGGAAGAAAAAGATAAGTGTTCCATATTTGTGTATCTTTTCTGAGGTGAAGAGTGGCTGTGAGAATTGTGCTACATATCAAGTATTTTTTTTTTAAAAAAAAAGTAGTGCACTTTAATCTTTCCCTTCATGGTAAAAGAGAATGAGAAAGTAACTGTTTAAAAGTCACACAAACAAAAAGCAACAGACAACCCCTAAACTACTTATTATCTAGACATTATTTCAAAAATGTGTACATCTGGAAATGTTTTAATGGCTATGTGAGAATTTTAGCCAAAGGCAATGTGTCTCCTATTAAAGACTCTCATATCTGCAATTAGGCTTCCTCTTTTATCTCTTAACAATAAGCTTTGGGTCAACTATGTGTTAGCCTTCCTCTTTCCATATCAAGTATTAGCAGGTAAAAAACCAGTACAAATGTAAAGGACCAGTGTGTTTCCTGGGAACAAATACATGACTACAACCCAAACTTAACCAGTGCTACTAACACATTTATAGGGTTGCCAGATAAAATATGGGATGCCACATAAATGTTGAATTTCAGATAACTTTTTTTCTAAAATAAGTATGACCCCTATTTCTTTTTTCTGAAATTCAAATTTATTTGGGCATCCTGTATTTTTATTTGCTAAGACTGGCAATCAAAGATATTTAAAGAAAGAATATATCATAAGAGGAAAATGACCACCATAGAAAAGCTGGATATAAAGAAGGAAACTGGGGATCTGGACCAAAACTATTTACCGGGAAAAATCTACATTACTGGGACTTCCCTGCTGGTCCAGTGGTTAAGAATCTGCCTTGCAATGCAGGGAATGAAGGTTCGACCCCTGGTGGGGGAAGTAAGATCCCACATGCCATGGAGAAACTAAGCCTGTGCACTGTTATTACTGAGCCTGCACAACACAAGGAAAGATCCCACATGATACACTAAATATCCTAAATGCAGCTACTAAGACCCGATATGGGTAATAATATTTAAAAAAATCTACATTACTACCAAGCTGGTAGCCATGGGCAACCCCATACATACCCACTTTGCAATATAGACTGCCTTGGCTGTGACAAAAATTAATGCTTTCAATTACTATAGGAACTCAGATTATCTAGGTAGCATGGTTAGCCCCTTAATCGTGTCACTAGAGCTCTCCTTCTATCAAGCCAGTCTGGTTCCTCAGGGTATCATCACAAAGCCAATCAAGAGTCTTTTCTGATGGAAGATGGCCATACTCTTGGACTGTTTCAATTATTTGTGTATCCCTCAAACGAAATTCCCCCAACCAGACCACTGCCTAGATGATACACAGCAAGACATTAGCTGATGTCCTGGAGTGTCAGGTCTCATAAGCTGACACCATGGTGGAAGAGTAGCATGAAACATGGGTTTAGTAGTTAACCCAAATATAACAACTTCCCCCTAACTAAAATGTTATCAGCTTTTAATTTATAAGCTGCAACTCATTTCAAGATGTCATCTGGTTTCTGTTGATACCTAATTTGATACCACACCAGCTCAGTTTCTGTGTATACTAGGAACTCAGTTAACAACCTTGTTAGGCTGACTGGGATCCTATCTCCTTGATGAATACTGGTTATGTCCCACTCTAAGAAACAGAGCAAACAGAGCATAACTTTGCAAATATTTTCAAGAATTTTCATATCATGTTTCAGGTGCATATATTTTTTTCCCAAATAAACTTCCTGAATTCCAGACAACTTACTGCTTTATGCTCCAACACTAAGCTGTTGTTAACATTTTTTTTGAGAGTTTGAATTGTTTATTGTATTTTATACACACTGTGTAAGTGCATTATTAAATATTTAAACATTTTGTATGGAATTGGACAAGTCATTTAATTTTTCTCAGATTTCTCATCTCTGGAAATTATTTCAAAGTATCTTTCCATAGTGTCATTTCAATGGGTGCTATAGGATTTAAAAAGAAGAAAATAAACATTTTATTAACATTCAAAATCAAAGTTATGAATTTGGTAAATATTGCCTGGCTGTTGAAGGTCACTTCCAGGTTTATGAGCTGGTGATGATAAGTAAGCAATGATCAACCACAGGCAGAAGCTGCAGGGGATGTGGGGAGAGGTTCTTTATAGTGGTCTATGCTCAACATGTAGAAAAAAAAGGCAAAAGCCAGTCTTTAGGTTTTAGAGGAGGTAGAGGACTGGTTTTATCAACGCCCTTCTGCCTCAGTTCTGATGCTCATTGCTGTAGCCCTGTTCTGATTCAACCTAAGCCCTGAACACAGTTGATGAGACAGGGTAAGGTATCATTTTTGTATTTATGCATAATATTAAGGGGTTTTTACTTTAGTGAAGATGTGAGTAGAAAGGGAGGATTTTTATACTATGCCACAAAATAGTTCATTTTTGAATATTTTAGAATATTAACAAAATTCTCTTGGAACTAAATGTATTATTTCATGTCATGTGTGGGCTGGAAAAAAGTATTAAGTTCAGAACTGATGTTTAAAATGAAATGTTTATTTCCAGTCCATCTGAGAGTGGGTCTTCACTGGCGAGGTTAACATTTTAAACTGACTCCACAGTTTAAAAGCAACAAATCTAGTACTGTCTGCCTGCTACAATGTTATTTTAAATTATCATTATTATTTTTTACCTTGGCCACACCCTAAAGCTTGAGAGATCTCAGTTCTCCAGGGATTGAACCTGGGTCACAGCAGTGAAAGCATCAAATCCTAGCCACCAGACTACCAGGGAACTCTACTATTATTTTTAAATCAAGTCATCCTTTTCCATACCTTATTGCAAATTCAGGGCTGGTCATAGCTCTTACAGCCAAGAAGAGCTGGGAAGATCACATCACTGTGATATTCCTTTGTCTCACTTCCAAAAATTTTATAGCACATAATCCCACTGCTGCCACCAATAGAAACAGATTAGAAGACTGTATACAAGGATCAGACTCAAACATGTAGCTATTAAGTAAACTTGTTTCAAAACTGGCAAAGATACACAAAGATACTTTCCTTTGGTAACAGCCAAGTAGACACAATACCTGGTGGCTGGTGTCAGTTAGTGTAGCTCCTTTGATTTCCCTCCATACAATGGATACTGCTCATTTGTAGATTTATATTAAGGCAGCGGCTTGTACAGAGTTGTCTCATGAAGTCTGAGAGGTCCAGACTTTCTGGGCCTTTATATATACATCAGTCATATGAGCAAAACACTTCGGGTCTTGATTTTTGTGTGCCATTGCCTTGTGAATTTAGTATATACAATTTAAATCTGTGAATAAGATACCTATTTATTTTACGTACTCCCTTATCTGACTACCTCTTGTGGGGTTTAATTGTTGGGGTGTGCTCTCCATTTGAATTTCCATTATGCTTGGATGGCTGTCTCCTTTTCAAATTAATTACCAGCCAGTGTAAGAAGTAAGCTTATTTACTGTGAGCCTGAGTCTAGCTCACAGTAAATAAGCACTAATAGCCAAAAGCCTTGGAGTAATCACATTGGTTGAACACATTTTGAAACTAACTTCTTACATATCTTAATTTTGTATTCCCAGTGAGTACCTTGATTATAGTAGGCACTCCATAATGTTATTAGATGAACAACTATATCTCTATTTAAAACTAATGGGCTGCTCCAAAAGATGCTGAATTCTCTAACAATGGAGCCAAAAGAAGAAAATCATTTGTTAGAGATGTAAGAGAATTTACGTTATCTGTAAGCAAACAACCCAATTGACTAGAACTAAAGTCCTAATTGCTTTAGGAATCTACCCTAGTATCAAAACACTATTTTCATCATAGAGAAAAAATTTTAGATGGATAGTTGTGATAGGAGTCCCAACAAGATAATTCCCTAAAGGTGACCTAACATCTACCCTCTTCCTGCCATGTCTAGATTTCTTCCTTCTGTTAGGAAGCTGACTGTCTTAAAAAACATGATTATGGTCTTCTGGGCTCAAGTTTCCTGGACTGCTTCAACAAAAAGAGACTATTTGCACCAAGAAAGAATAACACCTTTAAATAACACTGATGTCTGTTGGTTTAGAAATCCCTTTTTCCACCTCTTTGATAAATATTTTGATAGAGAATAAACTCATCCTTCTTAATCCTAATTATGGTGACTGAATTTAACCAAGGCCCATGGAGACAGAGTGTGAAAGTAGTTAATTGACCCCTAGCCCCACACTCATGACACACAAAAAGAAGTAAAGTCTTAAGGCTTATTCGGGTACCTATCATTTGGTGCAACCTGAAACTACTTAATATATACAAACAAATGGGTTCAAACCTAGGTTTGGACTGAATATCTAACACTTTCTTCAATTATGTTTCTTTCCTAGGACAGCCAAGTCACCTCCTATGAGATCCATTGTATCTCTATGGACTCTATTTAGCACTTAGTGAATGCTGAATATGCCTTAAGCAAAGCAGAATCTATTTTATTTTGTTAGGAACAAATAACCATACTCTGTTCAGCATGTACAAAGCTATTGCTTTATTCAGCTGGGAAGCTGGAAAAGGCTTCCTTTTCGAATGAACAGCAAAGATGTGTTCATGTGTTCAAGGCACTTTTATACACATACATGCATGCACACACACAGAAAAAGGAACATATTACGGTTACATAAACATCAACATATTTTAATTTTCAGATCTCCCTACTTCTTCCCACCTCCCCCTTTGAAAAAAAGAAACATGTTTTTCTAACATAAAAAAAAAAACAATTTCATAGAATATCTACATAGGAGCAGTTACTGTTACATTCAGTTACACTAACATTATATGGTTTCAATTCAGTAATTTTCCATTAACAAATATTTTTTTTCTACCCACTATAATTCTCTTCTTTTCCTTAAGATGAAACGACTAAGGCTCAGTAGAAATTTCTCATTAGGTTAGAAACGTTCTTCTTTCTCAAAGTTGCTATGCACTTATAGAATTTGTGATTCCATTAATGCTTCCATTTTTTGATGCCACCTTGTACACAGCACTTAATTATGGAGAACAGGAAAAAGCAAAACTAAAATAATGAAGGAGATATATATATATATATATATATATATATATATATATATATACCTTTAACAATCTATTTTCTGATTCCCTTTAGATGCCCAGCCAACCAGGATCACATACAGATTTCCTTTATTATAGGTATGTGAAAAGACTTACTGGCCTCATACATTTTATGTATGTTGATTTCTATGTTTTCACACAGCAAGACTCATTTGCAAGGCTATGTATGCTTTCTATTCAACCAGAAAAAAGTCTAAAGTCAGACACAGAAGCATCTCAGATTGTATTAGGCTGAGATTTTCTGCAGTCAAGTTCTTTAAAGTTGGCTTTAAAGAAGGGTTCCTAAAAAGTTTGCAATCGATTCTGAAAGTGCATGAATACTGCTCCAGGAAACAGATAAAATACTTTCATCCACTAGCATAAATGCTTTTCTTTCCCATTGGTCTTTTAGAATGTGTTTTCTTTGCTACCAACTAAAGTCTAGATGCCAGGATGCAGGAAATATATTCCCTACAGAGTGTTGTTTAAATTCCATTTATGATCTTACAAGGCTTCTCACATGACGCAGTGGTAAGAATTTGCCTGGCAATGCAGGAGACGCAAGACATGCAGGTTCATCTCTGGGTCAGGAAGATTCCCTGGAGCAGAAAATGGCAACCCACTCCAATATTCTTGCCTAGAAAATTCCATGGATAGAAGAACCTTGCAGGCTATAGTCCATGGGATTGCAAAGAGTCAAACAAGACGGAGCACACACACACATACATGATCTTACAAGCCAGTTTATCTAGAGACAGCTTGGTGGGAACCTTAAAATGTGTATGCTGTAACTGCAGGGCCCATAATACGTCTGAAGTAGTGTAGGCTACTATGACATTGGTGGGTTACAGTCCATGGGGTTGCAAAGAATCAGACACAACTAAGTGACTACGCACTGCTGCGCTGCACTCCCTCCCCTCAAATAGGAACCCCTAAAGGGTGCCCTATGCAGGACTATCAGTATAAAACTGGGAGGTAAGTCCATAGTCCTACCATTTTCTTTTGTCCAGTTATTCTATTTAAATCAAAAACCTCTCTGAAAATGAGTATTAGAGAAAAGTATGCTCAGAAAGGTGTTATTAGCAGTAGCTAATTTACCAGTTTCCACAATGGCTATTCTGAAGGTTGGGTAACCAGTGGGATAGTGGCCTACTTTTCCTTCCTATTGATAATTAGGTATCTAGTTAAGTCCATTAGACAAGCAGAGTAAATTGTGGGGAGAACTGAGTGTGAATAGTCAACTTATTTTTTTTATAAAAAGGTCCCTTTTAACTAATTCTCTATTGAAGTTCTCATCTCATCCACAGAGTCTTTCAAAGGGAATGCTTGCACTGCACATCTTCTGTAGTTGAGTTATGGGACTCTTAGGGCATGTATTTAGTATTGGATGGTACTTTGGCTTCTGAAGACAGGGCACAGTTTGGCTGAGAAGACATTTGTTTCTCAACTGTGGGCTATGTAACTGTGTTCCTTTCTCAACTGGGAACATGAGATGAGAATGAATGTGGGTGGGTTTTTTATAGTGATGCAGTTAGGAGTTTGTTAACTGCCTTTTGGAAGTCAGTGTAGGAATAAGTAGTGTTGATGGGTTCAGTGCGGGTTGTTTCCTTAACTGTTTTAGTTAACCAGCCACAGCAACAACCAGAAACACAGGAATTAGGAATCTGTTTTAGGTATTCAGGTATGGGGGTGGCTCTACTCAATGTTCGACTTAACTGTTTGGTGGCAAACTGCAGCGCTCCATTTAGAGTGGCATGCTCTCTAGAAAGCCGGCTGGGACTTATAAGGGGCTTTTGAAAAGGTGGTACACCACAAGAAGCCAGAGGAGGCCATTCAGGAATTGGTTCCAGTTTGGGTACACAATGGGAGCAATGAGAGAGCCTCAGACCTATCTCTCGAAGTATATGGACTGGTGTGCTAGCATCCAGAAGTTTAGCATGATATAACCAGGAATTAGGGTTTAAAGGTTTCCAAGTTGTAGAATATTTTAAAAGGCACTTAACCTGCCAGGCAAGACTCTCAAGAGGTGTTAGGTTGGGCACCACAGGGTCCTCTTCTTCAGAGGAATCCCACTCTTCCCCAGAACTCTCATTTAGGTAGTTAGTGTTTTCTTCTTCCTCACTTTCTGATTCTGATAAGGGATCAGGAGAGGGATTTCTAGGACCCATTAAAATAGACCAACAGTATAGGGAAAAAGATACCAGAAAAAGGTAACAATCTAAGCCAGCAAAACACTGACTCTGGCAAATAAAGCAAAAGATGAGAAATTGTTTCAGTAAGATTCACTTGTTTCTCAGTCTGTTATACACACATAGTATGCCTCTGGCTTGCAACACTGTACAGTTCTTCAAGATTATGTTGTATTCTTCACTTACAAAGACGACAGCTCAGTTCTCAGCACCAGTTCAGTGCGTAAAAGTTAGTCACTTACCAGTGGCACAGGTCAGAGTCTCTCCTTCAAATCCTGGCTATTGAAGAAAAGAAGAGGTCACTGTATAGACAAGCTGATTTGCTTAGCATAGTCTCGCTGGTTGTGATTTCATGAAGAGACACTTTGTATACTCTTTTTTGTTGGCAGAGATATTGTATCTATTTGGTAATGAAAAGAAACTCAGTGATTGCCTTCTTTGTCAGCTGGTGCAGTAACTTTTGTGCAGGGGGATGGTGGGATGAGTTGCCAAGGATCTGTCTGGTGTGCAATGATCCGATGTTTTCCATAGATGGTGCAAATACCCTTGGAAACTGGCGACTTAGTTGCTGGACCATCTGCAAAGGTAGCCTTAACCTGTGAATGAGAAGACTTGAGACATGACATTAAAGCTTGAAAGCACTGGGTAACATTATTATCCATCTAACTTCATAGAGTATCCAAGCACACTGATGCTAAGCAAGAAGCCTTATTGGCTTTCCCATCGTTCAGCACATAAACTTAGGCAGATTCTCCAACTGGGACTGGCTCCTAACATGACAAAACTGGGAAGGAGAGCCTGGGGCCACTTTAATCCTTTGTTGGTACATACCTGGACTAGTTTGTTTTTTATTATGCAGTTCTAGACCAGATAATTCTCTGCCAAAGCAGATCCCTTATGCTCCGAACTCCAAATAGGGAGCTGTAAAAGGTACATTTTTATCTTTAGAGGTGCTTCTTGGCATTAGTTTTAGGAGACCTGTCCTCACTGCAGTTTCTAGATGTTAGAACTCTTGCTGGGACCTAAAGGTTGTGGTCCTATGACTATACTCTGCAGATCACGGGAAGCATAAATCTTAATATAGCAGGAATTACAATGACTATAAACAGCTTAAATTCATACTTAAAAGACAGACACTCAGAATGAATTAACAAAACAAAATAAGATTCAATAACATACTTTAAAGCAAAAAGACCCAAAAAGGTCAAAACCAGAAATATGAAAAAAGATGTTATCAGGTAACTGTGGAATAATGCTCAGATAGCAATCTTAATACCCAACAAAACAAAGATGGATGTTATAATACAGGTAAAAGTGAAAGAATAAAAGTGATATACTCATAATAAATGTCTACAAACCAAAAGCACATCCTTAAAGTTTCTCAGGTAACGACTAATAGAACAGAAGGGGGGAATATAAGCAGAGATATAAGCATTCTGAAACAGTTAAAAATATTAATATGCTCTAGGAAGTATAAAACAAAAACACAGAAATATTTCATGCATTAAGTTATAAAGCATAACTAGATTCCAAAGGGTCAATTTCATTCAGACTAAATTTTCTGACCATAATGCAATAAAAGTAGCTGTTAAAAGTAATTATAGGTTAGGAAACTAAACAACTCATGGATTAGTAAAATGGATATCATAAAATATACGAGTGAATGGTAATATAACCATACAAGGCAAAATTTGTGGGGCATGGCCAAATGAGTACCTAGAAGAAATTCATAGCTTTGAATACACTTGTGAGGAAATAAGGAAGTTTAAATACCCACAAGTTAGGCATTCAAGATAACAGAAAAAAAGCAATGGCAAAATAAGCAGAAAAGAAAAAATAAAGGCAGAAATTAAATAGTTTATATAACAGAAAAACAGGTTGATAAACTGAAAGACAGTTTTCTGAAAATATGAATAAGAAAAACAAAACTGGTGAGACTTATCAAGAAAGAGATTTAAAAATACTCCAAAAAAGATTAAAAGACATAATATATGCTAACATGTGAAAACCTAGATAAGCTGGCTAAATTCTAGAAGAATATAAAATACTAAAATTCATACAGGAATAAATAGATAAGTGGAATAAAACAGACCAGTATTAAAGAAAGTGAAAAGGTAATAACCGCCTATTAAAAACACTACTCTCATAAGAGAGTTCCATTAAACTGCCAAGAAAATTAATACATATTTTATATTAACTGTTCCAGAAAAAAGCAAAAAAGCATAAAACTTATTAGCTTCTTTCATGACGATAATAAAACATTAATTAAATCTAGAGATGAAGCATATAAGAAAGATACAGGTTCATTTTACTTGCAAAAATTTCAAATACTACCTAACGAAATGTAATAGTGTAATAAAGAAAAAAAGAATGTCATAATCTGTAGAGCTTGAAAGCAAGAACATCTCAGTTTCATAAATTTATAAATATAAATCACTATAGTAATAAAACAAAAAATCAGATAATTTTATCAATTGTGGAAATTTAACTCTTCTTAGTTTTTGACCAACGCCTATTTATGACTTAAAAAACCAAAACACTTTTACCAGATTGGAAGAGAAAGCTACTTTCTCATCATGGTAAAACTTATCTACCAAAAACTTTCAGCAAATATTATCCTAAATGAGAAATTTAGATATATTCTCTTTAAAAATGAATTACATAGGCTGATCTTGATGACTGATACTGTGTAACAAAGTACCAAAGTCCTAGTCAACATTATTATTTTTTAAAAAAAGGATAAGAATTGTAAAGAGATAAAACTATTTTACAGATGATATAGTCATCCAAATTCAAAAAAACCCCTAAAATATAAACTATTAGAGCTACCAAAAAAGCTCAATAAGTTTCCTGAATCTTTTTTCTAATTCACAGATTAGCCTATGAATATTCATTAACTTGTTTATAAAGCACTTACTATTTGCCAAATACTATTCTAGGAATTGTACAAACACTACTCATTGAAATTCTAACAATCCTGTAAGATAGGTACTTTTATTGTCCCCATTTTATGCATGAGGTTTAAGCTACTTGTCCAGGGTCCTATATCTACAAAATGATAGGATTTGGCCACAGGCACTCTTAACTTCTATACCAGCAATATGGACCATAAAATATATTACATAAACAGTTTCACAATAAAGAAAAGGGAAAAAAAAAAAAAACTCAGACTAAACCTATGAAGGATTTAAGAACTAATCAATAATATTCAAGACCTCTACAAAGAAGACTATAAAATTCTAATCAAGGACACAGATAATTTAAAATAAACAGACACTCCATGCTCTTGGAACAAATGAATACTATAAAGATAACATTTTTCCAATTAATTTATACAATCCTCCTATGTTAAGAATAAAATTCCACATATAGCTACACCAACTATTTAAACAGAAGAGTAAAGAGGTTCTTGGCCTACAGGATAGCAACACATATTAGAGAAGCTACAGAAATTAAAATAAGGTAGAGTTAGTACAAGAACAGGGCTTCTCTGGTGGAGTATAAGAACAAATAGTCCAATGGAACAAAGCTCAGAAACAGAGCCACATAAAATTTTAGATTGTAATATAAAGTTAGCACATAAATCAAGGGGGGATGAATCCATCTAGCACATAATATTGGTAAATCTGGCTCATATGAAGAAAAATAAAAGTTACCTATATAATGCCACATACAAAGGAGGACTCATGACAGATTAAAGATCTAAGTGAGAAGTATAAGACTACAGAGTCACTAGAATATAATGCAGGAGAATATCTTTGTGATTTAGGAGCAGAGGACTTCTTAAAAAACAAACAAACAAACCATAAAGCACAAGACCAAACTATGATGAGTTCAATCACGTCAAAATTAATCCTTTTCGGACTGAAGTAAAGACATCAAGAAAGAAGTTAATTACAAATCAACAACAAAGGTGGCAATCACAATGAAGAAATGGGCAAAGGACAAAAATACCCAGTTTACCGAAGAAAAAATCCACAGGCCATTAACTCTACGTGAGTAAAGAGATATCACATTATTCTATTATTTTGGTTAAGAATTAGGAAGATGGATAAGGCCAGGTGTTAGAGGACTAAAGAAATTTCTTTAGAAACCAGCACTATTGGTGGGATTATAGATTATAACCTTTCTGAAGAGCAATCTGGCATCACTACTTAAGCTAGACTATCTGCACATCTCAGGATCCAGCTATTCTACTCTTGGGTTTACATAACAGAGAAAATCTCCAGAAAACCAACATGTATTCTGAAGCTTCATCTTTGCTGGTAAAGAATTAGAAGCATTCAATGTTTCCATCCCTGAAGGAATGGATAGGCAACATGTGATGAAAGCACATTAGAAGTATACATAGCAACACAGATGGACTAAAAGCATAGGTTCAATTGCAGAGTTGGCCATGACTTAGCAACTGAACAACAACAAATGAATAAGCAAAACCAAATTATCAACATCCCACTTATGCCATTCTGTAAGAATGATTTTCAAAATGAAAGTCTGTAACATCTCTAGGGTCAAATACATAGAGGTGATAAGGGCTGCTTTGTGTCAGTAATGTTCATCTAAAGAACATTTCTCTGGGACTTTCTGGTAGTTCAGTGGTAAAGATGCCATGCTCCCAATGCAGGGGACACAGGTTAGATATCTGCTCTGGGAACTAAGATTTCACATGCTGTGCAGCATGGCCAAATAAAATAAGAGAATATTTTTCTGGCTTCTACTCATTCTTTTATCTAATTTAGTTCTCAGCAGTGGTACATATTAGGGGCTTAGCAAGCTTTTTAAAAAAATTTAATGAGAGAATGGTAGAGGCCTGTTATAAGTTAACTACACAAGCATGTTTTACTTGTATTTTAGGAAGACAAAAATATGAAAATTTTAATATACATGTATAAGAAAGATATATAGACATGTGAAATAATATTTTAAAAACAAGATCAACAAAGATACTATTAAAACCATACAAAGGGAATTGCTTGTAACTTAAACTTCATCTTTAAGAATACTTTAAAAAGTTTATATTACCTACTTCAGTCTGAAAACAAAAAGAAAATTATAAATGTATTATTTTATTGATAGGTTTTAGCTTTTATTTCTTCTGTTCTCATAGTTTTACTATTTTCATTCAACCAGATTCCATCTGCAAGACTATTAATTGGCTATACTTTAGTTATTGTGCTATTCAAAGCATTCTTTAAAAGGCTTATTCTACTATAGCAGAAATAAGACAAAGTTTCTTTGAAGGCATCTATAAAATCTAGAGTGAACCCATCCTGTTAACCTCTTACATTCCACAGGCACTATAGTGTGTTAGTTGCTCAGTCGTGTCCGACTCTCTGCAACCGCATGAACTGTAGCCTGCCAGGCTCCTCGGTCCATGGGATTTTCCAGGCAAGAATACTGGAGTGGATTGCCATTTCCTTCTCCAGGGGATCTTCCCAACTCAGGGACTAACCCAGGTCTTCTGTATTGCAGGCAGATTCTTTACTGTCTCAGCCATTGCAGAAGCAGTTATAGGCATATCAAAACTGAATTACTGGGAAATCCCATGGACAGAGAGCCAGGCAGGCTACACTCCATGGGGTTGCAGAGTTGGATACGACTTAGCAACAACATGTATATGTATATGATGATAAAGTAATTGAACAAAAAACATAAAAACTGAATTAATCACTCTATGTACTCCCATGTAAAATTTACCTTGAAAGAATGATTTTTCTGTAATTTCAGAAATAGCCTTACTATACAAATTCTTTAGTTTGCTTAGTTTAATTGCTACAATTTATTTTCCTCAATAGCATTAAAAGTCAAGACACAGATAAATGAAAGGCAGTGAGTTTAACATAGCATCTTTTTAAAAATAAAGCCAGTTTTATTGAGGTATGATTGACAAATTGTATATACTTAACATGTACATGATATCCTGAGATATGTATTCACTGTGAAATGATTACCACAATCAAGCTAATGAACATATCCATCACCTCACAGGTTTTTTTTTTTTTGCATGTAATAAGAACACTTAGGATCTACTCCCGGTAAATTTCAAGTATACATAATTAACTATCATCACCACAACGTACATTAGGTCTCCAGAAAGTTTGTATGCTTTCAGTTCAGTTCAGTCACTCAGTCGTGTCCGACTCTTTGTGACCCCATGAATCGCAGCACGCCAGGCCTCCCTGTCCATCACCAACTCCCGGAGTTCTTCCTATTTCCTTTACCCGCTAGCCACTAACTCTCTACTCTGTTACTGTGAGTTCAACTTTTTGAGATTCCACATGTAAATAGGATCATACAGGATTTGTCTTTGTGTTTGGTTCATTTTATATGGCAGAATGTCCTCCAGGTTGACCCATGTTGCTGTAAATTGTAGAATTTCCTTTTTTTTAAAAGATTGGATGTATGTAAATGTCACATCTTCTTTATCCATTCACTCACTGATGGACACTTATTTCCATACCTTGGCTACGTGAATAATGCTGCAACAACTCAGTGACTTCGCTTTCACTTTTCACTTTCATGCCTTGGAGAAGGAAATGGCAACCCACTCCAGTGTTCTTGCCTGGAGAAACCCAGGGACGGCGGAGCCTGGTGGGCTGCCATCTATGGGGTTGCACAGAGTCGGACATGACTGAAGCAACTTAGCAGCAGCAGCAAACATGGGAGTGCAGATACACCTTTGAGATAGTAATTTTATTTCCTTTGACTATATACCAGGAAAGGGGATTCCTGGATCATATGACAATTCTATTTTTACTTTTTTGAGGAACTTTCATATTGCTGCCCACCTCTGATGCTGGGAGGGATTGGGGGAAGGAGAAGGGGACGACAGAGGATGAGATGGCTGGATGGTATCACTGATTCGGATGTGAGTCTGAGTGAACCTGAGTGAACTCCGGGAGTTGGGAGTTGGTGACGGACAGGAAGGACTGGCGTGCTGCGATTCATGGGGTCGCAAAAAGTCAGATACGACTGAGTGACTGAACTGAACTGAACATGTATCAGTGTTCCTTTTTCTGTACATCCTCATCAACACTTGTTATCTTTATACTTTTTAATAGTCATTCTGACAGATGTGAAGTGATACTTTACTGTGGTTTTCATTTGCATTTCCCTGATGATTCATGTTGTTGACCACCTTTTCATATACTGGTTGGCCATCTGCATGTGTTCTTTGGAAAATTTGTCTATTCAGGTCCTTTGCTCATTTTTAATTAGGTTATTATTAATTCACTATTGAATTGTATGAGTTCTTATACATTTTTTCTAATAACTCCTTATGAGATACATGGTTTGCAACTATTTCTACCATTCCAAAACTGACATTTTTGTAATCTAGTATCTTTTTAAAAAAAGTTTTCAGATTATAATGTTAAAAAAATACTGAACAAAGATGTATTATTAAACCTGACCTCCACAGAGCTAATCAAGATAGTTAGGCTGACCTCTGGTGGCCAATGCCTCACTCTTCAATAACTGACAAAATGGTATAATTTGTGGTGAGATAATCCAATAAAATATGGTAAAGGAAGTAACAGAACTTCACAGTTAAAAAAGCAACAAAGGTAGCAGACACCCAAAGCATAAGGAAGCCTGAGCAATAAAAGGCTCCAAAATAAGAAAAATGCCTCCAAATATTAGTTTGTTCAAACTTTTAGTTCACCAATTGATTTTAGATGAAAAACAAATGGTAAGTTCAGTGGTTCCCAAAGTAAGAATAGTTCTACACTAATACTGCAGCCACTAGCTCCATTTAGCATTTGAAATGTGGCTAATGTAAAATAATTCTCAATTTATGTTGAATACATGTTGAAATGCTATTTTGGATATACTTGGTTAAAAAAAAAAAGCCCTTTCTACATTTCTTTCACCATAGCTGTCTAGATACTCTACATTTTAATCTACAGTGAGATTATAATTGTTATCAAGCATATTCCATGTACTCTTAAACCTCTATGACTTTCCTCAGCTGATTAACCGAAAGTACCCACACATCTTGCCTTTTCAGAAATTAGACATTTTGATAATTTTGAAATTATGGGGACTCCAACTGCTACCATATTTATTATTTTAACTAGCATTTGAATACCTACAATATTTCAGGAATTAGGACTATGAAGCAAGGGAATGGATGAACAAATTATGGCATACTCAAACAATAGACTATTAGAGAAACCTATCTGTACCTCAGTTTCCTCTTCTTAAAAAGCAGAAAGTAGTTTCAAGGGTTGTATCCGAGGATTAAATGAAGTAAAGTGCTTAGAACAGTGTCTTGGCATAAAAGGTAATGAAATAAAATACAATTTTATGGCAAGAAAAGAAAAACTAAAATACAAAATTTTTCCTCTGGCTATTTGGGCCTCCTCCCTCCCCTTTAGTGTGTGTTGTGTAGCTGCACTAATCAGACCTCCTAGGAGATAACCTTCCTTCTTAATCTTGTATGGGGTCTCCTATGACCTACTACTCTTTTCACACCCATAGATCTGGATTGTGTAAATAACGCGTTGACAGACCCCTTCGTCTCAAAAACATATAATCGTGCTTAGACCTCTATAGGGCAGAACAGTCCTCAGAGTTTTCTGAAAGACTATCTCGTGGGTTATAATCCTCAGGTTGGCTTGGGTAAAATTTTCCTTTTCCTCCCTAGATCAAACACTGATTACTTTTTCCTAGACAAAGGGTCCATAAGGTGTTCAGTTACTGTTATGAAAGTATCAATATGAATAAACTTCAAAAATAACAGTTATGGGAAAAAGCAGGTTCCATATGATTATTCATATAACGTTAGAACATGAAAACAATACAGTATACTTATTCACAGATTTATTCATATGTCATTAACACATAAGAGTTACCAGTAAATTAAGAAAATTCCTCCCCCTCCCCCCAAAAGAAGAAAATCCATTACTGCTGGGGAGGGAATAATAGTTTGATAGGAAAAAGGCATACATGAAGCACTGTAATCTAATTCTTTAGTTGGCTCTAAGTATGGAGATGTTGATTTCTACCTGAAATTACTCCATTAAAAAAAATTGAGAAGGCAATTTATCTTAATCTCTATACCCTTTTCCAATCTGTGTTCTCCTTTGTTGAAAACATTGCCCTTAGGTGCCTTTGTGGGGCTTCCTTGGTGGCTCAGTGGTTCCCTCCTGCCAAAGCAGGAGATGCGGGTTAGAACCCAGGGTGGGAAAGATCCCGTGGAGGAGGAAATGGCAACCCACTCCAGTACTCTTGCCTGGGAAATCTCACGGACAGAGCAGCCTGGCAGGCTACAGTCCCTGGGATCGCAAAGAGTTGGACACGATTTAGCGACTAAACACGCACGTTTGCAAACCAGGCCTTCAAAACAAGCTGTATCCAAATTAACTCGTACCTCTCTTCCCCAACTGCCTCCCACGTTTGCAGACTCTCCACCAGCAGTTTCACTGTGGGGAAAGGTTTAAGTAATTAGATGTGGGCATTGACCAGAAGGACAACAACCGCTCAGAATTAAAAAGCGGCTCGCCTACAGCAGAAGACGTAGGAACATCTCCCTCTCAGTAGAAGCCGGGGCGTTGCGCAGCACTCCCAGACGCCCCAGCCTTCCCTCCTCCACGCATCTCCAAACAAACTCCTCCCCTAAAGGGGGAGCAGGGATTCTTCCCCTCGGCAGAGTCCCTGTTCTCACCCATGGAGGATTCTTCTTCCTCGCCTCACCCCCAGCCGCAAGACCCGATTAGGCCTAGCGCCACCAGCTCGGCTCCAACAGTCGAATCTCCACAGGGTACGCACTCCCGGCGGATATCTCTTCCGGGGGAGCCAATGACCCTTTCTCTTAGAAACGCCAAGTACCCCTCAGAAAACAGCTTAAAAGACCCTCAGCGCATGCGCCCAAGCCGCGACGTTGAAGGCGGTGGATTCGTCTCTTCAGCTCTCGGCGCTCTACGCACTCGCGGTAGTCTCGCGGTATTTCCTTCTCCCGCGGGAGTTGTTTGAAAGCTTTGGCGGTAACCACGCCCTCGACTGTCGGCTTCCCAGTGGAGATGCGGACCTTGGGCCGGCTGGCCAGCTGTAGGCGAACGTGAACAGGCTTCGTCTCGGCCGAGTACTGGCGCCATGGGGAAGGAGAAGAGACTGCTGCCGATTAAGGAGGCCTTCCAGCTGGCGCAGCAGCCTCACCAGAACCAGGCGAAGCTGGTGGTGGCGCTGAACCGCACCTACGGCTCGGTAAGCGCGGCCGCCCGCGGTCCGGGGCCCCCGCCTCTCCTCTCCCCGGCCTCTCTGCCAGGGGCTTCCCGCTACCCTCCCGACTGATCTCACCACGACTCCAGGCTCTTCAACCTTCCAGACCCGGTTCGAAGAGGCCTACGGCGTGGACCGTTAATTCTCTGGCGGCGAATCTAAAACAAATGTTTGCGCGCACCGGGTCGACTTAGTGTAGGGCTGCATCTTGGGTCCTGAACGCGGTGGCTCAACGGTTGTTGTCCTTCTGGTCACCGCCCACATCTAATTACTTAAACCTCGCGCCACAGTGAAATTGCACCTAATCACCAATTAGCAAATTGTTAGTACCAGACTTTTCTAGTCACGTAGATACTGTGTGCTTCCTTTTGAATGACGCCTTGAGACGAATAGGACAATGGATTTCGGGAAAATAAATTATCTTGAGGTGCTAGGAAAATTATGTCAGTATAATAGGGCTTGAGGATATGAGACAGGATGTGAAAGTTGTTATCGGAAAGGAATTGCTGTGTAATACTAAAGGTAATGGGCTTCCCCGGTGGCTCAGCGGTAAAGAATCCTCCTGCAGTTCAGGAGCCCCAGGAGACTCGAGTTCGATCCCTGAGTCGGGAGGATCCCCTGGAGGAGGGCATGACAACCCACTCCAGTATTCTTGGCATGGAGAATTCGATGGACAGAGGAACTTGGCAGGCTACAGTCCATAGGGTCGGAAAGTTAGACGCAACTGCAGCGACTACTCGCCCACGCACATTAAAGGTAACTCGGTAAAATGCAGATGCTGTTATTGATTTTGGATTGTTCATAAAGAAGCAGATTTTTACTAAACTGGTACCAAGGCATCATATGGAGAATTAAAGAGTGTTGAAAAAAATATCGGAGGAATTCTTTTCACTGTCAAAATTCACGTTTGTTTTCTTCCTGCGAGAAGTACATTTCTCTAGAGAGAGATTTGTGCAGATTTATTTCCTCTTTGGTGGTTTGGATAATTTGAGAGTTTACTAAATAATGATTTTAGTTTGTGGTAGGGCTGGTGAAAACAGCTGTTTTCAGCGTTTTAGAGTAATGTTGAGAAAAAAGGATTTAATCCATGCAGTTTTTGAAGGGTTTCTTTTCTCTTTCAGGTGGATGACAAAACAGGTTTTCATGAGGAGTTTGTTCATTACCTTAAATATGCTATGGTGGTCTATAAACGAGAACCAGCTGTGGAAAGAGTAATAGAATTTGCTGCAAAGTTTGTTACTTCATTTCACCAATCAGACATGGAAAATGATGAAGAGGAGGAGGAGGATGGTGGCATTTTAAATTATTTGCTTACTTTTCTATTAAAGGTATAGGAAAACTAGAATTTCAGAATAGTAAGAAAATTTTGCTATTTTAAAAGGGCCATAGGAGTTTGTGCATCTTAGAGAATGAAATATCTGATAATTGAGAAAATGGAAATATTAGAACTGTAGTTAAGATTAAAATGTAGACTTTTAAAAATAACTCTGCATTAAATTTTTAATGACCATTCTAAGCCAGTTCTCATAAACATTTGTTTTAAATGGGTTCTCTATTTTAGAGATGAGAGTTCCTACAAAGAGGAATATGCTTTTGTAATTTAGTGAATACTTTAGACAATGTATACTTTGAGTGTTTGGTATGTAATGTGTATTTAGTATGCCTATGGATCAAGGTTTTTTTGCAAGTTAATAATGGTATGTGACTTGGAATAAATTTTGATTTGTTTCTGTTTTAGTCTCATGAAGCAAACAGCAATGCAGTTAGATTTAGAGCATGCCAGCTCATAAACAAGCTCTTGGGAAATATGCCAGAAAATGCCCAGATTGATGATGATTTGTTTGATAAAATTAATGATGCCATGCTTATTAGATTGAAAGATAAAGTTCCAAATGTAAGGATACAGGCAGTTCTTGCTCTTTCACGCCTTCAGGATCCCAAAGATGATGAATGCCCAGTGGTTAACGGTATGTATAGCTCCCTAAATCCTTTTTCAGTTTCGTTGATTTTGTTAAATTCTCAGCAGATGAATTTTCTTATTATGACATATTATCGAACAGTATAGTTCATATATATATGTACACATATATAATATGATTTTTAAACTTATCTTAAGAAAAATCTTATACTCAAGTAGCCACCATCCAACTTAAAAAAAAAGAATATCATCAGTACCTTTGAAGCCTATCTTAGGTCCCACTCCAGTTCTATCACTCTCCCTCTGAATTAATGATTATCTTGAATTTTGGTTTAATTATTCTCTTGCCTTTTGTTTGTTTGAACAGTTAAACACGTGTGTGTGTTCTCAGTCATTCGGTCACGCCTGACTCTTTGTGACCGCATGGACTGTAGCCCACCAGGCTCCTCTGTCCATGGGATTTTCAGGCAGGAATCCTGGGGTGGCTTGCCATGCCCTCGTCCAGGGGGTCTCCTGATCCAGGGATCATCTCCTTTGTTGGCAGACAGATTCTTTACTACCACCTGGGAAGCCCAACCACATGTATAAACCTCTAAATAATGTTAAGTTTTGTCTATCATTTTGTATGTTTTATGAATCATACTATATTTTTCTGTGCTCTCAACATTATTTCTAACATTCATCCATGTTGATATATTTATTTGCTGACTTATAACATTCTGCTGTATGAGTATAAGACAATTGTTTCTGATATTGATGGACCTTCTAGTTTGCATTTTTTTCCCCTGTTAAAATACAGTGTTGTTGCTATGAACTTTCTCATACATGGGTTCTGGTGCAGTTTTTCTGGGATGTATACCTAAGGGTTGACTTGTTGGTGTATGTCATGAGCTTTATTGGATAAGGTGCAGGTGTTCTACAAAACAGTTTATCAATTTATATTTCCAATAACTGTATAAAAGTGTTCATTAAGCCCTATCCTTTCCAATGTTTGGTATTGTCATATTTTAAAATTTCTGTTTATCTGGTTATATGTATCATATGTCATTGTTATGCATTAGCAACCAATTTTATTTCTTCTGTGTAATGCCTGTTAATGTGTTCTGCTCATTTTTCTATTGACTTATCTTATTAATTGGAGTTCTTTATATATTCTGAAGGGAAACCATTGGGTTATATGGCTTGTAGATCTTCCTACCTTAGATGGATTATTTCATTCGCTTCACTATGTCTTTTGTTGGAAAAATTCCTAATGTCAAAATTACCAGTCTCTTATGGTTTGTACTTTGTTTTATTTAAGAAATCTTTCTCTCCCTCGGCTTATAAAGAGAGTCATATTCCACTTTTCTATGTATGCCTAGGCTTCTTTTGGGAACTCTTCTGATTTGTTTTTCTCTTTGTCTCTGTTACTAGCTTTATAATTTTAATAACTCGTGGTAGTTGGTATTTTTTGGTATTAAATGAAGGACATAATAATGTGTAAATATATATGTTTAATAGTTAACATATACTTGATTATAAAGCAGAGGAAAATCTGAGAAATAGAGGTAAGTATTTAAATACAGGAAATGAATTTTGTTCAGCAAAACCAGAAGTTCTCTCTTTTTAGGTTCATTAAAAATTAAAATAATGACCTCTTTATAAAAGCCATATTAGTTTAAAATAAACTGCCTTCCAGCTTAGACTTTTTTCTAAATCTTGAATAGCAAAGACATAATCTGAATGATGGATTTTTCATGATTTTTAGGGTTATTTGTTTTCAGTTTTAGCCTTTATGCCCAGTCCATTGACTGCTTTCTCATTATGTCCTTTTCAAAGAATGTTGGCAGAAAAGAATCTTCAGCTAAAATTAAATGTGTAAGACTAAAATATAGTATTTTTATCATTATAAAGATTATGAAATATAGGCTATCTTATGACTATGTCTAAATAAATATTTTGTTGCTGTACTAAAAATGTATTACTCTATTTTTAGCATATGCTACTTTGATTGAAAATGATTCAAATCCAGAAGTTAGGCGGGCAGTGTTATCGTGTATTGCGCCATCAGCAAAGACTTTGCCAAAAATTGTTGGGCGCACCAAGGATGTGAAAGAAACTGTCAGAAAGCTGGCTTATCAGGTAAATAAGTCCAGTGTCTTGTGTAGACCTGTTCTTAAAAAGACAAGAAGCTGTAGTCTTAAAATACCTTTGAAAAATATTTGGCATGTAATAATTTCTTCAATTGAGATTTTTATGGACAGAGTATAAATAATTTAGGTAGAATCCTGTTGCATTAATGTGTTGCCAGGTATTAATTCTTTTGGACATTGTAGATAATTTTCTTAGGTGAAGGAGATGTTACTAGTTGTAAAATGCATAAATTATATTGAGTTTAATGGCTATCTTTTATTATCTCTTAAAGGTTTTAGCTGAAAAGGTTCACATGAGAGCTCTGTCCATTGCTCAGAGAGTAATGCTCCTTCAGCAAGGTCTCAATGACCGATCAGGTAATTTAAACATCTTTTACATAAAACTTTAGTAGATTTTGAGGTCAAACTAAAAGTTTTAGGAAAGAGTGTCCTATTAATAAATCAGGTAAATCTATCATTTCCACAGCCTGTCAAAGTTTATCTAGGTGTATTGTATAGAAGACATTTTTCAAGATCTTGGTACTTAGAAGTAGCACAGTTTGTTTTTTTCTGTTTGGTGTATGGAGAAACTAGAGTTTAAGGCTATAAAGATAACTTACGTCAGCAGTAGGGCAGAATCTTTTTTCAGCCCTCTCTCTTTAAAAAAAAATCCTGTCTTATCCCTTTTGTGAATATCCTGCTGTGAATGTGTTCTGTAGATCTAAAACAAGTAGAAATGGTCAGACCAGTGTAATTTCCCTGTTTCCTACCTTTTCTCTTTTATAATTGGAGAATTGACTTACAGCAGTGATATGAGGAATGATATATTTTAAATTTCCAAACCCCATGAGAAGTCTCCCATGGCTTAATTTTGCCACAGAAAGAAAACCTGAGTTTGAAGGACTAATAACTAGGATGACTTTAAAAACTAAGAATAAGGTTTTTCAGTGATATTGCTTGTATGATTCACTACTGCAAATATCAGTCATATAATACATGAAGTCAGGCAACAAGTGAAATAACAGGTATTATATATAGTTTAACATCTGAAGCCCAGTGAACTCAATGAGAGAAGGCTGTGGTAGTGGTTATGTATTTGGTTCTGTGTTTGGTTCTGACCTTTTCCATTTTCACTTGAAAGTGAGGATCATAGTGACTTGTAATATCATTGTTCTTTTAATTTTTTCTTTAGTATGCTTTGTTTTGTCTCTGACTGGTTTCATTTTTGTAGTAAATTTTGACTTAATGTTAACATTGATCTGATAAAAATTAAAGCACAAAAAATATAGGAGATGGAAGCTAGAGGGGGACTTTGTTCACCTATGTTTCCAATGACTTAACAGATGCTGTGAAACAAGCAATGCAGAAGCATCTTCTCCAGGGCTGGTTACGTTTTACTGAAGGAAATATATTAGACTTCTTCATCGACTGGATGTGGAAAATTCTTCTGAAGTAGCAGTCTCTGTTCTCAATGCCTTGTTTTCTGTGACTCCTCTTAATGAACTGACAGAAATCTGTAAAAATAGTGATGGCAGGTATATAAAGTGTTCATTATTTGTAATATGATAATTGATGAACTTCTGTACTTAAAAGTAGTCCCTTTTACCATTACTTAAGATTGTATCGGTATCTTTTACTGAGACCTCTTAGGTTTTCTTTACTCTGCTGAACGTCTTTTTTCCCTTTTTTTCCTCTTTATATAAGAACTCACCACTTAGACTACTTTGCATTTTTTGTTTTGTTTTATTACTTTTATGTTTGCATTAGGCCTACCATGAAAAGTCCAACAGCATGCATCCCTATTTTGTTTGCTTATTTGAGTCTTTTTCCTTTTTGTCTAAATATCTTCATTCTTTTCTGTGTGGATAAATTAATGCCTTTGCAATTAAAGAGGTTGTGGTTATAAATCAAGGCTGCTTATTCCCAGTTTTCTACTCTGTTCAAATTTTTGCGTGTTCAGATTTTTACTGGATATTAAGATATCTTTTATTCTTTGCTTTTTAAATGAAGGAAATTGATTCCAGCAGATACATTAACTCCTGAATTTGCTTTGTATTGGCGTGTCCTTTGTGAACATTTGAAATCAAAAGGAGAAGAAGGTGAAGAATTTTTAGAGCAGATTTTGCCAGAGCCTGTAGTATATGCAGAGTATTTACTGAGGTAAAATTTTTTCCTTCGGTTTGGACTGTGCTTGTGTTGTACTTGTGTTGTTGTGTGTTAACTTTCCAGCCCCCTCCCTCAGAGCCATGCTTGATTAATAATAAGTTAAAATCCAGTTTTTTGGACAGTCAAGGAAAAATAGGTATGCACACTGAGACTTTCTAGAGAATATCCTGTGGTGCTCAGTATACTAAAAGACCAAAGTCAGTATGTTTTGGGACATTTTCTTAAAATTGTTCAGACATGATGATGAACATTTTTTGTGAGGTTGATAATGGTTGCTTCCTTTTGAAATTTGTTGGCAAACCTTTTCTAACTGCCAGGTAGTAAATATATTTAGTAAATATTTCTGTGGGCCATACTGTCTCTCTCGCAGTGACTCAATTTGCTGTGGCTCTGCAAAAGCAGCCACAAAATATTTTATGAATAGATCTGGCTGTTTTCTGATAAAACTTTGATTAACTTTTATGGACACTAAAATTTGAATTTGTGTAATTTTCTCATGTACATATTTTTACTTATGTATTTATATGTATGTCATTTAAAGATGTAAAAATCTTAGCTTTCATGCTGTACAAAAACAAGGAACAGGCTGGATCTGGTGCACAGGCAAGCAATAGTTTTCCAATTGACTGGGTGGATCCCTGTGGCCAGTTTTAGTATTTATTAAAATTGTTACTGTTTGGCTCTTTGTTTGTTAAAAAGTTTTTTCAAAATATCTTTTATTTATTTGAATTACCCTGATTTCTACTTAGATCACTTTACAATTATACAAGTAAATTTGTATAAGTAAAACATGAATGCATTGTCAAAAATCAAATACAGAAGTACATAGAATAAATATATTTCCTCTTATCTCCTAATTCCTCAATCGCCATAGAGTTGATATCTAAACAATTTGGGGCATACAATTCCAAACCCTCTTTCTCTGCATTTAGAGACACACATTAAATGCATAATTTTGAAACTATAACACAGACTATACATATCTTTGCTTTTTTTCAACTACTGATACATGAGATGATTATATATTGGTACATACAAATCTATCACAGTTTTAACAGCGTGTCACTTCGTAGTATGGTAGTAATATTTAATTTGCTCTTCTCTTGATGGTTGATGGACATTTAGAATGGTCTCAGTTTTCACTGATAAAGGTGTCTTAAACTTTCTTTACATTTTTATGTTTGCTTGGGATTTTGTAGAGTTGATTCCAAGAGGTGGAATTGCTGGGCCAAAGATTATATATATATATACTTTTATGGATATTGGTGTGTAGGTTTTTTAACTTCATGATTTTGTGCCCCTTTTTTTTGTTGACTGGACCTTGTGAGGCTCTTAGTGCCCCAACCAGGGAGTGGACCTGTGCCCCCTTCAGTGGACAGAGAGTCTTAACCACTAGACCACCAGGAAGTCCTGGTTTTGATGCATTTTTTTTGAAAAGCTTTTCATACAGTATGAATTATTGGCATGAATTCTTTTTTTGGAA
Source organism: Aepyceros melampus (assembly GCA_006408695.1). Classification (NCBI taxonomy): domain Eukaryota; kingdom Metazoa; phylum Chordata; class Mammalia; order Artiodactyla; family Bovidae; genus Aepyceros; species Aepyceros melampus. Next base: position 28,182 of record SJXQ01002668.1, read on the forward strand.
ATATAGAATTATGCTTTTGCTTATGAAAGTGAAAGTGTTAGTCATTCAGTCCTATCTGACTCTTTGCAACTCCATGAACTGGAACCCGCCAGGCTCCTCTGTCCATGGAATTCTCCAGGCCAGAATACTGGAGTAGGTAGCCATTCCCTTCTCCAAGGGGATCTTCTAGACCCAGGGATTGAACCCAGGTCTTCCACATTGCAGGCAGATTCTTTACCATTTGAGCCACCAGGAAAGCTTTTGCTTATAGTGGCTTCACATGTAAGTTAGAGAGCAAAGCTAAGAATATATTTGAGTTTTGTATGCAAAACATTGAACTTAAAAATATCTTAAATATGAGCCAGTATGGAGACTTAGAGCTTGAGCTCATAGTAACATGAGAAACATGGGAATCTACTTAGAGTTTTAATGGTATCTACTTCAAGTTTTAATTGGAATATTCATTATAATGCAGTTTGGGTCATGTTGAAATGTTCCAAAAAGAAATGATTTTTTTGTTAACTTTTTATTTTGTATTGGGATATGGATGGTGAAGGACAGGGCAAGCCTGGCTTGCTGCAGTGCATGGGGTGGCAAAGAGTCGGACACAACTGAACAACCGAACAACAACAAATAGTTGATTAACAATGTTGTGATAGCTCAGGTGAACAGCAAAGGACCAAAAGGAATAAGTTTTTGATGCAGTGTTTAATAACACGTTTACATAAAAGTAATAAATGCTCATAGATTGAAAAAATACAAGAAAGTATGCTGCTACTGCTGCTAAGTCGCTTCAGTTGTGTCCGACTCTGTGCGACCCCATGGACGATAGCCCATCAGGCTCCCCCATCCCTGGATTCTCCCTGCAAGAACACTGGAGTGGGTTGCCATTTCCTTCTCCAAAGCAGAAAAGCGAAAAGTGAAAGGGAAGTTGCTCAGTCTTGTCTGACTCTTCGCGACCCCATGGACTGCAGCCTACCAGGCTCCTCTGACCATGGGATTTTCCAGGCAAGAGTGCTGGAGTGGGGTGCCATTGCCTTCTCCAAGAAAGTATGAGGATATGTTAAATATTTAAATAACAAAGAGAAAATATCTAAAAGACTGCTTCACAGATTAATTCTTGTGAAAAGTTCAGTTCTTCTGACTTTGAGAGATCAGTGATTTTTATATATCCTTTGTCGCTTTGTAAGTTTTTAATTTACTTGAATCAACTTGTTTTTTTTCACTTATGAAAAGATTTAAAGATTATATTTAATTATTGAAATAATACTTGAACAGGATGATTTTCTTTTTGGAGCAATGTCATTATATAGGAATAGTTTTCTCAGGAACAGAAGCAAAATGAAATGGAAAAATTGTTTCTTGATAATCTCAAATTTTCAGGCATTTTGTAACAGTTTGTAACAGGAAGAGTCAGTGACTCTAATGGGAGTCACTAATAGGAAACAATTTCCTGTTAATTGAGGTGTTCATATAAAGAGAGAAATTGGGGATGTTAAATGAGGCTTATTAAATTTGATAAGGAAAAGGGACACACAGTTTTTAGAAAGCTTAAATATAAATTCTTAGAGAATTTTAAAAAAGACTTTCTTGAGTGGTCTCTTCATTATAATGATGACCTGTAAAAATGGTTGAGAATAGATGATTTCATGGTAATTAAAATTGCTGGGTCTATTTTAAGTTCTATTTACCCAGTTCAGGATTTGTAATTACTAATGAAATAACTACTCTGGAAGATAGCCAAAGTCTTAATGCTGTGCTGAAGCTGGGATGGAAAAGTAGGAAGGGATCCAAAGTTAAGTGAAGGTTTTTTACCTTATCAGAAATCAGCAACTCTACTGATTTATAGATTTTGATAATTATCAGTTTTGTAGCTTTGCTTAGTTTCCTGCCAAATTCCAAAAGGTGGCTGATACGTTTGAAGTTCCTAATATTGCTGTAGATTGATGAGCTTTTATTTACTCTTGGCTGTCATTTTATGAGTCATTTCATTTATTCATCATATAGAATTCTGCAGTATCTATAACTTGATTTTTGTTGACAGTTTAAAATGACACATTTTTCATCTACATTGTTGTTCAGTTGTTTCTGACTCTTTGCGGCCCAATGAACTGCAGCCCACCAGGCTTCCTGTCCTTCACCATCTTTTGGCACTTGCTCAAACTCAGGTCCATTGGGTCCGTGATGCCATCCAACTGTATTGTCCTCTGTCGTCCCCTTCTCCTGCTTTCAATCTTTCCCAGCATCAGGGTTTTTTCTAATGAGTCATTTCATAAATTCCAACCTAATGGCACCTAGTTGTGTAAGTTTAAACTCATAATCTATTTAAACTCTATTTTGCTTTTAAATAGCTTTTTTTTGTTCCACAGGAAAAAAAAAGAACTTCTGGTAAGCTCTTGAGTGTTATCTAGGTGTGGGTTGTAAATTACTAATTTAGGCAGTAATAGTAAAAAAAGGATTCCCTGGTGGCTCAGTGGTTAAGAATCTGCCTGCTAATGCAGAAGCTGCAGGAGATGCGGATTTAATCCCTGGGTCAGGAAGTCCCTGGAGGAAGAAATCGCAACCCACTCCAGTATTCTTGCTGGGATAATCCCGTGGACAGAGGAACCTGGCAGGCTACAGTCCATAGGGTCACAAAGAGTCAGAGACCACTGAGCACACACACACACACACAGTAAAAGTTGATAGTGCTTGCTAAGTAGCAATTATACTAGAATAAGAACAGTATAGTGATTAATAGGACCCTAAGCAAGGACTGTAGCCCACCAGGCTCCTCTGTCCATGGAATTCTCCAGTCAAGAATACTGGAGTGGATAGCCATTACCCTCTCTAGGGGATATTCCTGACCCAGGGATTCAACCCAGGTCTCCAGCATTATAGGCAGATTCTTTACCATCTGACCACCAGGAAAGCCCTCAAGCAAGGTAATACAAATTCACGAAGCTATCTTTTTTTTCTAATTTTTTAAAAAGGTCATTGTGACTCTTTACGGTCCCATAGACTATATAGTCCATGGAATTCTCCAGGCCAAAATTCTGGAGTGGTAGCCTTTCCCTTCTCCAGGGGATCTTCCCAACCCAGGGATCGAACCCAGGTTTCCCGCATTACAGGCAGATTCTTTACTGGCTGAGCCACAAGGGAAGCCCTCATGGGTAACAACATAATTTTTATTTATACTATTATTCTTTTAAACAAAATAATGATTAAGGATGATGAGGGAATACAGGCTCTTTCTGAATAATTGTATTTTTGGAGAAGAGATTTAGAACTTTATAATTGAGAATACTAGTGACGTTGAAATAATTAGTTATGTTAAGAGATATAAATATGTACCTTTTGAAAATTTCTCATAGGAAATGTGTATTTTTAATGAAAACGTATTTCCAAGTTCTTTTGAATCAAGCCATTAAGTTCACAAAAGTTCATGACAATAACACAGAATTTAGTTTCTAAATCACACTAGTATCACATGGTATAAAATGTCCATATATAGATCTTGGGACTGATAAGGGCATAAAATGACCCTTTTCTCACTTAATGGGGAGCTGTTCAATGTTTTGTAACAAATTCTACATTTTATTAATTGTCCTTGTTTTAGTTATATTCAAAGCATTCCAGTTGTTAATGAAGAACAGAGAGGTGATTTTTCCTATATTGGCAATTTGATGACAAAAGAATTCATAGGTCAACAATTGATTCTAATTATCAAGTCTTTGGATACTAATGAAGAAGGAGGAAGGTACATTTAAATGTTATCTCTTGTTCTAATTTGCTCTCCTAATAGTCTTTGTTAAAATACAGTCATATTACAATATGATTAACTGTATTTAACCTAGGTCTCTATTATATGAAGTTTTTTCTTTCCTCTTATATATATAATACATATATGGAGTATATAACTGAAAATATGTGCTGTCTCTGTTCTCTTCTCTCTTCTGTGTATATGGAAATATGAGTTTCTAATTCAATTTCATCAGAATAAACAATAAAGTTGCAGGTTTTTGCTTAAAATTTTCTGTTAGTATTATTAGTCCTTTCTATAATAAATATGGTATAAATTATCTGAATCACTTATGGTACTTTGTCATTTCATCATGTTGATTTATGAAAGATTATTAAGGTCATTTATAAATATTTTTTTCAGAATGTGACTTTTTGGCTTAAAGTCTGTACATATATTTTTGTACCTAAAGAGATAATTATAAAAAATAATTAAGACAAATTAAGTCTGCAGAAATAGGTTGAAATAGAATGTGTTTCTCTTTTTGTATTGAAATTAAAATAGTTCTTCTTGAATTTAGGAAACGACTGCTGAGTATCTTACAGGAGATTCTTACTCTACCTACCACCCCAATATCCCTAATTTCTTTTCTTGTTGAGAGACTGCTCCACATCATTATAGATGATAATAAGAGAATACAAATTGTAAGTAATTTTCTTCATTGTTGATAGAAATAAAAGATTTTGGTCAATAACATTGAGTGTTAATTGTGTTTTCAGTGCTTTTGGCTTTGTCTTTAATTACTCATGTTTTAGTTTTGTCTCTTTGTGAAGCTTTTGAACTTCTTAAAACCCAATCCCTCTCACACACACGTTTTAAAAAATATTTCTTTTCTTCTCTTACTGTGCCTATCATTGTGTTGATTCAGTTTGAAATGGAGCAGTTTAGGGAAGGCGTGGCTTAGGCACTGGTTGCTAGGTTTGAGAGCCAGCTGAATTTATACATTTGTTGTTGTTCAGTGGCCAAGTTGTTCCCGACTCTTTGTGACCCCATGGACTGCATGCAGCACACCAGGCTTCCCTGTCCCTCACCACCTCCAAGAGTTTGCCCAAGTTCATGTCCGTTGAATCAGTGATGTCATCCAACCATCTCATCCTCTGTTGCCCTCTTCTTCTGTTGTCGATGTTTACCAGCATCAGGGTCTTTTCCAGTGAGTTGGCTGTCACATCAGGTGGCCAAAGTTTTGGAGTTTCTGCTTCAGCATTGGTCCTTCTGAAGAGTATTCAGGGTTGATTTCCTTTAAGATGGACTGGTTTGATCTCCTTGCTTTCCAAGGGACTCTCAAGAGTCTTCTCCAGCACCACAGTTTGAAAGTGTCAATTCTTTGGCTCTCTGCTGTCTTTATTGTCCAGCTCTTACATCCATACATGACTACTGGAAAAACCATAGCTTCAACTATATGGACCTTTGCTGGCAAAGTGATGTCTTTGCTGTTTTAACATACTGTCTAGGTTTGTCATGGCTTTCCTGCCAAGTAGTTGTCTTCTAATTTCATGGCTATAGTCATCATCCCCTGTGATTTTAGAGACCAAGAAAGGGAAGTCTGTCACTGCTTCCACCTTTCCCCTTCTATTAGCCATGAAGTGATGGGACCAGATGCCATGATCTTATTTTTCTTAATTGAGTTTTAAGCCAGCTTTTCACTCTCCTCCTTCACCCTCATTAAGAGGCTCTTTAGTTCCTCTTCACTTTGGGTTCATTTCCCATTGGACACTTTCTAAATTTGTGACTTTACCCAAATTATTTAATTTAGAATTTTTATTTGTTTGCAAAATAAGAATAACAATATTTATTTTTTATTGTTCCATGAAATAATTTTCATAAAGTGCTTGGTAAATAAGTATCTTTATTATTTTTAGATAAATAAAATATTTTTTTAAATTATATTACTATTTTCAAGTACTGTTATTTTTCTCTGGGGTATTCTAAAAGACAGACTTGTATCATTGATTTTCATAAAATTGTAAATCACAAGTTACTTCAAAGGTTGTCTTTTCCAGCCCTTCCTTATACAGATAATATATAAATTCCTTCTACAACATTGACAATTAGTGGTTATATAGGACCTGTTTAAGGTACCTTCATTAGGGGTGCAACTTTTTCCTGAATCTGCCAACTCCAATGCCTAGTGTCTCTGAAAGGAAAGTGTTTAGTTTGCTGTCATTCTGCCTTGTGCACCCAAACAAGAATTAAAGCATATTCTTATTTTTGTGTTCCACTCCCATTGTGGCTTAATAAGAGAGGGAGTTGAGGATTAGAGGCAGAAAATTTTAGTTTTATGGTACCTAAGATTAAGGCTTTTTTCATTTTTTTCCTGTTTCTAAGCACTATATGAAAGAGATTTATCTTCAGTGTCTATATGCCTATTTACCTTCCCATAATATTAAGAGTTTTTAGTCACATGTATTGTTTGGTCACTTTTTGCTTAAATTGTCTAGGAAATAGAATGTGTATCATTTTTGCTTGTATGTTTTGCTCTGTTTTTCAAAAGATTGTGGATACTGTTTGGAGTTTTGTGTAACAGTTCAATGCCATTTTCTGTTGTATAACATATATTAAAACATTTATTCTGAATTATAATTTATCAGGTTACAGAAATTATCTCAGAGATTCGGGCACCCATTGTTACTGTTGGTGTTAATAATGATCCAGCTGATGCAAGAAAGAAAGAGCTTAAGGTAATTCTCTTCTAAATTAAAGAAATGCTTGACTAGAATGTAGGTGTGCAAGTCTTTTATTTTTTGTACATTTTCAAAATTTCTCTCACAAAGTTAAATTATAAATTATTAAACTATAAGAGTGTCAAAATGTTATCAGATTATGTGAGTTGACAGATTTTCCAGTTTTCAGGAAGACTACAACTTTTTCTATATGTGCCCGACTAATTAAACTTGTAGATGGTTGAGATGTTAATAATACTGTTTAGTTTGCTACAGATTTTGTATTAATCATTTTTGTTTGGTATTTCTACAATTTATATCTTTTCTTAGATGGCTGAAATAAAAGTTAAACTTATTGAGGCAAAAGACTCTTTGGAAAATTGCATTACCTTACAGGATTTTCATCGAGCATCAGAATTAAAAGAAGAAATAAAAGCATTAGAGGATGCCAGAATAAACCTATTGAAAGAGACAGAGCAACATGAAATGAAAGAAGTTCACATAGAGAAGGTATAACTTTTTTACAGTAAATTTCAGTTGCTATTATCATCATAATTAAACCTTGTTTGCTTAATTCAGTTGCCAGAATATATTCCCTTTGGAGGGATTTTTAACAGTTCTTTTCTGTTTTGGACTTCAAAAAGCTTTAATGAACTTTAATTATTATAGCTAGGACTTTATTTGATTTGCTCCCTTGTCATGCTAATCCCTAGGATCTAAAGCGACTTCACTTTCACTTTTCACTTTCATGCATTGGAGAAGGAAATGGCAACCCACTCCAGTGTTCTTGCCTGGAGAATCCCAGGGATGGGGGAGCCTGGTGGGCTGCTGTCTGTGGGGTTGCACAGAGTCAGACATGACTGAAGTGACTTAGCAGCAGCAGCAGGATCTAAAGTCTTTCTTGCTTGCCAAGGAAAATTGCCTTCCAGTGGTTTCCTTCTCTTTGTTTTTTTGTTTTAGTTTGTCTTGAATGATTTAGAAAAGGAAAATGCATGTTTCCCTTATTTGTGGAAGACTCATGATCTTTCCACTGCTAGGAGAAGAATGTCTGTAGCTACACATGTAACTATAGAATGTCTACTGTTACACATATTTTTTAATTACTCTTTCGTTTTAGAAAAAGCTAAGTAACTTTGTTATTTTCAATGAGATACTATATAAACTAGGTAACTAATAAAAACCTGCTGTATAGCATGGGCAACTCTTCTCAGTATTCTGTAATGGCCTCTGATTATTCTCATGAAGGGAAAGCTGGATAGAGAAGAGTTTACTGTACAGGGGAGTTTTGTGAGTTATGTCATTGAATTCTGTAGCCATAGACTTCCCTGCTCTAACACCACACCTTCCCAATGGATATGCTTGAATTGTATTTTCATAGTTAGTAGCTATTTCTTTTGTTTGACAAATTCAGTGGGCTTTTAAATTTGAGGAGAAAATTTAAAGCAAAAATTGAAAATGGAAACTGAAAAATGATATAAACTGCAGATCTGAATTAGAGAAATTTTAACTAAGGTGATCTGTCATGATTAATATTATCTGTTTAACTTTACTTGCTTTGACCTTTTATGATTCATTTGTGCTGTTTAAGGGTTATGAATCTGTTATAGTATAATCAAGGTATATTATAATAAATGCTATAGCCAGGTAAGGGTAGGAGAGGCATCTAAACCACATAGTTGTGGTGTTGACTTCTCCAGAAGAATAAATGTTTAAACTTGAGATTTGAAAAATAATTTTTAAGCTAGTAGTTACAGGATTCTTTTGTATGTGTGTGTGTTGGGAGGATATTCATGAGTGTGAATTCATTTGATTCTCACTATGACCTAGTGGAATTAGTACAGTTATCCTCATTTTATAGAAGGCAAGTAACTTGCCTGAAGTTATATAGATAGTAAATGGTGGAGGTAGGATTCAGACCCAGGCATGTGGCTTTTGTTGTGCTTTTGCTGAACTCTGTCATCTCTCTGCAGTGAGTCTTAGAGGAATGTTATAGGCAGATGGAGTGACATGTGTGAAGGCCCAGAAGTTAGAGTGCCTGTTATGTTAAAAACCTTAAGGCCCATGTGACTATAGAATTGATGGGAAGAGGTAAGAGATAAACCTGGGTGAAAAATTAAGGGCCAATTCATGTAAGGCCTTGTATAAGCAATCTTTTAAAAATTGTGCCTTACCCAAAGATCATGTTGTTGTTGTTCAGTTGCTAAATTGTATCCAACTCTTTGCAACCCCACTGCAGCATGCCAGGCTTCCCTGTCCTTCACTATGTCCTGGAGTTTCCTCAGACTCAATCCATTGAGTCGGTGATGCCATCCAGCCATCTCATCCTCTCCCATCCCCTTCTCTTCCTGCCCTCAATCTTTCCCAGCGTGAGTCTTCTCCAGTGAGTCGGCTTTTCACATCAGGTGGCCAGATACTGGATCTTTAGCTTCAGCATCAGTCCTTCCAAAGAATATTCAGGGCTGATTTCCTTTATGATTGACTGGTTTGATTTCCTTGCAGTCCAAAGAACTCTCAAGAGTCTTCTCCAGCACCACAGTTTGAAAGCATCAGTTCTTCAGTGCTCTGCCTTCTTTATGGTCCAGCTCTCACACCATACATAGCTACTGGAAAAACCATAGCTTCGACTAGGTGGACCTTTATTGACAAAGTGACGTCTGCTTTTTAATACACTGTCTAGGTTGGTCAAAGCTTTTCTTCCAAGGAGCAAGTGTCTTTTAATTTCATGACTGCAGTCACTATTCGCAGTGATTTTGGGGTCCAAGAAAATAGAAGTCTGTCACTGTTTCCATTTTCCCCCCATCTATTTGCCATGAAGCGAAGAGATGTGTTGCCATGATGTTTGTTTTTTGGAATATTGAGTTTTAAGCCAGCTTTTTCATTCTCTTTCACCTTCATCAAGAGGTTTTTGAGTTCCTCTTCGCTTTGTGCCATTAGGGTGGTATCATGTGTATATCTGAGGTTGTTGATATTTCTTTTGGCAGTCTAGATTGCAGCTTGTGCTTCATCTGGCTCAGCATTTCAAAATATGTACTCTGCATAGAAGTTAAATAAGCAGGGTGACAATATACAGCCTTCATGTATTCCTTTCCCAATTTTGAATCAGTTCGTTGTTCCATGTCTGGTTGTAACTATTGCTTCATGACCTTCATACAGGTTTCTCAGGAAGTAGGTAAGGTGGTCTGGTATTCCCATCTCTCTAAGAATTTTCAAGACTTTGTTATACTCCACAGTCAAAGGCTTTAGTGTAGTCAGATAAGCAGAAGTAGATGTTTTTCCGGAATTCTCTTGCTTTTTCTGTGATCCAATGGATATTGGCCATTTGATCTCTGATTCTTCTGCCTTTTCTAGATCCAGCTTGTACATCTGGAAGTTCTTGGTTCATGTACTGTTGAAGGTTATCTTGAAGGATTTTGAGCATTACCTTGCTACCTTATGAAATGAGCACAGTTGTGCGGTAGTTTGAGCATTCTTTGGCAATGCCCTTCTTTGGGATTGGAATGAAAACTGACCTTTTCCAGTTCTGTGGCCACTGCTGAGTTTTCCAGATTTGCTGACATTGGTGCAGCACTTTAAAAGCGTCATCTTTTAGGATTTTAAATAGGTCAGCTGAAATCCATCACCTCCACTAGCTTTCCTTGTAGTAATGCTTCCTAAGGCCCACTTGACTTCACACTCCAGGATGTTTGGCTCTAGGTGAGTGACCACACCATTGTGGTTATCCCAGTCATTAAGACCTTTTTTATATAGTTCTGTGTATTCTTGCCACCTCTTCTTAATCTCTTCTGCTTCTGTTATGTCCTTGCCAATTCTGTCCTTTATTGTACCCATCTTTGCATGAAATGTTCCCTTGAATCTCCAATTTTCTTGAGATTGCTAGTGTTTTCTGTCCTTGTGTTCTGTTTCTTTGCATTGTTCACTGAACAAGGCTCTTTTATTTCTCCTTGCTATTCTTTGGAACTCTGCATTCAGTTGTTATGTCTTACCATTTCTTTGCCTTTCACTTCTTTTCTCAGCTATTTGTAAGGTGCCTCAGACAACCGTTTTTCCTTGTTGCATTTCTTTTTCTTTGGGATGGTTTTGGTCACTGCCTTCTATACAGTGTTACAAACCTCCACCTATAGTTCTTTAGACACTCTGTATCAGATCTAATCCCTTGAATCTACTTGTCACTTCCACTGTACAATCATAAGGAGTTTGATTTAGGTCATACTTGAATGGCCTGAAGAGTTGACTCATTGGAAAAGACCCTGATGCTGGGAGGGATTGGGGGCAGGAGGAGAAGGGGACGACCGAGGATGAGATGGCTGGATGGCATCACGGACTCAATGGACGTGAGTCTGAGTGAACTCCGGGAGTTGGTGATGGACAGGGAGGCCTGGTGTGCTGCGATTCATGGGGTCGCAAAGAGTCGGACATGACTGAGTGACTGAACTGAACTGAACTGAATGGCCTAGTGGTTTCCCTTACTTTCTTTAAGTCTGAATTTTGCAATGAGGATCTCATTATCTGAGCTATAGTCAGCTCCCCTGGTCTTGTTTTTGCTGACTATGTAGAGCTTCTCCATCTTCAGCTGCAAAGAATATAATCAATCTGATTTTGGTATCAACCATCTGATGATGTCTATATGTAGAGTTTCTGTTGTGTTTTTGAAAGAGGGTGTTTGCTGTGATAGTGCGTTCTCTTGGAAAAACTCTTAGCCTTTTCCCTGCTTCATTTTCTAGTCAAAGACCAAACTTGCCTGTTACTCCAGGTATGTCTTGACGTCCTACTTTTGCATTCCAATCCTCTATGAAGAAAAGGACATCTTTTTTTTTGTTGTTCGTTCTAGACTGTCTTGTAGGTCTTCATAGAACCATTTGACTTCAGCTTCTTCAACGTTAGTGGTTAGGGCATAGACTTGGATTACTGTGATTTTGAATGGTTTGCCTTGGAAACAAACCAAGATCATTTTGTCATTTTTGAGATTGCACCCAAGTACTGCATTTCAGATTCTTTTTTTTGACTATGAGGGCTTCTCCATTTCTTCTAAGGGAGTCTTGTCCATAGTAGTAGATACAGTGGTCATCTGGATTAAATTCACCCATTCCTGTCCATTTTAGCTCAGTGATTCTTAAAATGTCGATGTATACTCTTGGCATCTGTTTGACCATGTTGACCTTTTAAAGATCATGGTGTAGAACTAAAAATGAGATTTATGTCTTATAAAGATCACTGTTACTCAGGAAATTAATTTCATGCAGACATACTAGTTTGAAGACTTAGAGTAATGTAGGATTGAGATGATTGTGGTCTGAACATGATGATGAGGGATATAGAAATAAGTTATGGATTTGAAACATGTTTTGGAATTAGTAACAGGGAGAGCAGTGAGTCAGGAGTGTATCCTAGGTCTTTTGGTTTGGATGGCTGGGTAGATGGCAGCAGTATTTATGGATGTTGGACAGGAGGAAGGATGTGGGTAATAATTAGTTCCCTTTTGGCCATTTTGAGTTTAAAAAGCCTGTTGGACGTACAAGAGGAAATGTCTTATGGCAGTTTTCTATATGAACATGAAACTTTAGAAAATAGTTGAACTAGCTCATAAATGGTAAATTATGTGAATGGTTAAAGTTGTTCAGGGAAAAAAACTCTAAGAAAGTAAATATTTGAGAGGTGGCAGACTATATTCTTACTAACACAGAATATCTTGTGTTTTGTTTTAGAATGATGCTGAAACCCTACAGAAGTGTCTTATTTTATGCTATGAACTATTGAAGCAGATGTCCACTTCAACAGGTATAGGTGCAACCATGGATGGCATCATTGAATCTTTGGTATGTTGAAAGAAATAATGTAGTGGCTGCTTCATATTGTGAGAATTAAGATAATGCATGTAAAAGACCTGGTATATAAGTTATAATTATTCTTTTAGAAAGTTTGAAAAAATTATTTTATACTGGTAAGAGATGCAGAATGTCTTCATTTTTTGAATAGTAAGAGGAATACTGAGATACAATAGTAATATTTAAAGTACCAAAATCTTACTGTGTAGAAAGACTGAGAAAGTTACATTGTAAGCCTTGTGAAAGGAATTTATTACTGCATATTTAAGAGACTTTTTACTAAAGTAACCCTTCATAGGTAATCTCCATTTTACTCAGGAGAGGGATATAAATTTCTGCAAGCCTTAGAACAACATTGTCTGATAGAAATATAATGCAAACCACCTGTTAACTTTCAATTTTCTAGTAGCTGTGTTTAAAAATTAAAAAGAAACATGTGAAATTGATTTTAATATATTTAACTCAATATACCCCAACTATTATAATTTCATCAGTTAGTCAACATAAAAATTATATTCTTTTCTTCATACTAAGTCTTAAAGCACATCTCAATCTGGACAAATCAAATTTCAAATATTCAGTAGCCACGTGTGGTTAATGGTAATGGTATTAGACATGCAGCCTTAGAGTATTTTTTTAATATTGCTGCTTATCCAAAGCAAATTTTAAATGTATCCAAGCTCTTCCAGGATTTTTCCCAAGGGTTTTTCACTTGGAATTAGTGAAAAACAGCCACCAATTGTGGTCTGAAATCTAGTTCCTTGAATTGTCATGAGTTTGTCAATATAGTAAAGAAATCCGATTATTATTTACAACAGTCCAGAGCTGATTAAAACTAGATCTATTAAATCTCTAGATTTCGTTTTAATTTTAAGGAAGAAGATGTCTCTAGTGAAAAGAGATATTTTAAAATTCTGCTGTGTGCTTTATGTCTGGTTCTGTTGCAGGAGAATGATAAATTATGATATAATTATACAATTGAAACAGTAATTACAAAGACATACATATATGTGGGAAAACACATGCAATATTGAGGAAATAAAGAATACAAAATTGAATGGTCATAATGATTTTAAATATATAAAAGTAATCTGTCTAAAGATTCCAATCTGTCTAAAGATTCCAGACCTTTAGAATAAGGTATTTAGATATAGGAGTAATAATATTTTAATGGAATTACTGTGCTTTAAAAATGAAAGTGAATAAATATTAATGATTTTATAATAAATATAAATAATATTTATTATAGTGTATTATGTACTATACACTCAGTATTGGGGATAGAGTATACATGATTTACAAAACACTTGTAGACTGCCCTTGGTAGATCTTTTGGTCAAGTGAGAGAGGACATGAATCAAATAAACAAGTGAAAGCTTATGCCATTGATAATTGCTATGAAGAAAAGCTTTATGGTCATATGTTAACTTAAGATAATGAGTTTCATCTGTTCATGGAGGGTGACCTTGAGGTGACATTTGAGTGGGCATATTATGTGAAAAAGGAAGGGAAGAATGGTATAGATTTACTCTTGTGAATACTGTAGCCACCAGCAACATGTGGATATTAAAAACCTGTGACTATTAAAAACTATTGTAAATATATATATATTTATAAATGTGAAAATACACTGGGTTTCAAAGACAGTACAAGCAACATAGGTTATCTCACTTTTTTATAAAATTTTTTTGAAACCACAGCTAAAAATATTTTCTCAATTTTTAAATATTGATTACATGTGTTGATAATATTTTATTTTGGAATAAAATGTAATGTGGCTATTAGAAAATTTAAAATGACATATGTGACTTGCATTATGTCCCTAGTGGATAGCACCAATTGGGAGACATTGAAATCAGATCAGTTGAATAAACAAGACAAGGATAGTGTGGTATGAAATCGTACTGGGAAAGACTACACAATATGGAGTTTTATCTTCTCTTTGAGCACTGGGAAGCCATTGAGTCAGTTTGGGCAGGTGGAGGGAATATTTTGCTCTGACTGTATTCTTATGTTTTAGCAATTTACTTTTTTGAGTTAATAGACTATATATGGAAATGTAGATCTATGAGGAAAAAGTAGATCTATGAGGTCTTAGAGAATTTTCATTTTGACCACCTTTTTATTTATTTTTTTTGACCACCTTTTTAATATACTGTTTTAAATTTCTTCCTCTAGTCAAAATTATTTTAATTTCTAATTCATTTTAGATTCTTCCTGGAATAATAAATGTTCATCCTGTAGTAAGAAATTTGGCTGTATTGTGTTTGGGATGCTGTGGACTGCAGAATCAGGATTTTGCAAGTAAACACTTTGTATTACTATTGCAGGTAAGATTTATCACATGATTAAAATCTTGATTATACTTACTGAAATAAGTACTCAATATGTCTGAATGTGCTAATATTATAAGTTTAATCTATTCCATGGTTTATTGATGTTGATGATGATGGATGACTTTTCTGAACTCAGTTTTTAATCTTTTGATTTTTCTCTTATTAAAAATTTTTTGTAGAAGATGAAATGTCAATTATTTAAGGTTATTTTAAAATTAATCATATAGCAAATTATATTGAGTGCATATAATATGCCCTGCATTATTCTAACTTAGAAAAAAATAAAATAGGTAATGAAAAACACAAGATAAAAGTTGCAGAGGAAATACACAGTGGAAAATAAACAGTAAATAGTATGTCAGATGGAAAAAAAGCAGAGGAAGGAAATCAAGAGTGGGAATAGGGAGTGGGAGCAGTTTGATCAAGAAAGACCTCACTAATAAGTCGAAATTTGGGCCATTACCAGAGAGAAGTGTGTAGATCTGGGTTAAGAAGTTTCCAAAGAGAGAGAAGAGCAGCGGTGGGGGGGCCCTGCAGTAGGTTTTTGCTTTACGTGTTTAAGGACAGGACCTCATATGGCTAGGGCAGACTGAGCAAAGGGAAGAATAGTAGAAGAAAGAGTTTGTAGGTAGCTGACATCCATGTCTTTAGGGATGTCTAGTCTATAAAGACGGAGAGTCCTTATTCCACTCCAGTACTCTTGCCTGGAAAATTCCATGAACGTAGGAGCCTGGTGGATGCAGTCCGTGGGGTCGCTGGTAGTCGGACATGACTGAGCGACTTCGCTTTCACTTTTCACTTTTCATGCATTGGAGAAGGAAATGGCAACTCACTCCAGTGTTATTGCCTGGAGAATCCCATGGATGGGGGAGCCTGGTGGGCTGCCGTCTATGGGGTCACAGAGAGTCAGACACGACTGAAGCGACTTAGCAGCAGCAGCAGCAGTCTATACAGATGTAGCGTCACAGTGAATGAGATGGGAAGGAACTGGAAGATTTTGAGTAGAGGATTTTTATGCTCTGACTGGGTATAGTGTTAGTTAGACCATGGATTGACAGATCTTTTCTATAAAGGTCTAGAGAGTATATTGTAGACTTCGCAGGGCGTACGTTCTGTCTGAACTCTTGCCCTGCTGTGGTGGTTGAAAACATCCATAGATGAGATATATTATTGGGTGAAGTTGTAGATCAATAAAACTTACACTTATGGAATCTGAAATTTAAATTTCATATAATTTTAGCACATAATAAGATATTAGTTTTTAACCATTTAAAAATGTACAATTTTATTCTTAACTTAGAGTCTGTTTAAAAACAGGCAGCAAACTGGATTTGGTCCATGTGTCATAGTTTGCAGATCCCTAGTAGTAATTACAGGGATACAAATATGGAAGCAGGGGTACTCATAAGGTATTGTAATAATCCAGGAAAGAGATATTGATGACTTGGACCATTGTTATGATTTTGGGGGTCATGAGAAGTGATAGTAGTTTAAGTTTGAAGGAAGTGTCTGTAGAATTTGCTGATGAATCTGATGTGGCATGTGAGAAAAAGAAGTGGAAGGAAACAGGAATTTGGCCAGAATAGTGGAAAGATGGAGTTACCCTTTCCTGTGATAAGGAAAACAGAATAACAGGTTTTATGGCAGGTAAATGAGATAAGGAGTTTAATTTTAGGCATGGTAAGTTTGAAATTGGAGGTTCAGTTCAATCAATCGTGTCCGACTCTGCGACCCCGTGAATCACAGCATGCCAGGCCTCCCTGTCCATCACATACAAGGGGGTGTATATTGGATAGACATTTGGATGTGGGTTTGGAGCTAGTAGACAGGCCCAGACTGAGCACATGGATCTGGGAGTCTTTATTCTATAATAGTATCTGATGCCGAGTTTGAATGTTACCTGACAAATGCATGTAGTTTGAGAAGAGATCTCAACTTTGTAGTTCCCTAGGGCTCAGGCAACATTTAAGGTAAGGGAGATGAGGAGGAACCAGTTAAGACCAAGGTGAAGTAGATAATTAGGGAAGAGTGTGATGTCCTAGAAAGCAAGTGAAGATGATATTTTAATGAGGCCAAGATGACCCAACTGTCTAATGCTTGTGCTTGTGACTTCATGGTTGACCATTTTTGGCAAGTGAGGCAGTGTTTGGTGACTTTCATGAAAGTAGTTTATGTGAAGATCAAAGTCTATTGGAGAGATCCAAGGAGAGAATTACTGAGTAGAGGATTTTTATCCAGTGTAGACTTATCCAGGATTTTTATCTCCAATCCTTTCTGAGAAGGATTGGAGATAGCCAGTGTAGACTATTCTTTCAAGATTTTACTTTGTTAGGAGTAACAGAGAAATGGAGAGGTAGCAAGAGAGGATATGGGGTAAAAAAAAGTTTTTTTGGTTTGAATCTTTTTTAAGTTGGAGAAAATTAACGCCTGTTTTGTACCCTAATGAGAATGACCCACGTGAAATGAAAAAAGTGAAAATATAGGGAAGAGAGGGTGCTCAGCTGCTTGAGTGCTATTGAGTAGACAAGAGGGGATTAAGTCTAGTGTATCAGTGGAATGCATTTGACTTTTTAGCTCCTTTGAACATCTGTTTTTAACATTTGGGCGTGCTTGGAAAATATACTTCCTTCCATCTCTTGTCAAATGTAGTGGGATAAAAAAGCTGCAAGGAATTTTTGATCTTGGGGAAAATTCAACTATTGATTGGGTTGAGTCTTTTAAAATAATCTTCCTAAAAGATTATGTCACATGTTATTTTCAATTATTGATTGGGTTGAGTCTTTTAAAATAATCTTCCTAAAGGATATCTCACATGTTAATTTCAAGTTAATGTGAAAAGTGCTCCCATTTACCTGTTGGCAAGCAATTTGCACAAAAATACCTTGCAGCTTTTTTATTCCACTACATTTGACAACACCAAGTGCTACATGAATCACCCTGTCCTTTTGTGACAATTTGGGGAGATGGAGGGAAGTGTATTTTCCAAGTAAAGCTAGGCCCAAATGAAACTTCCTTTAATGTTGCATATGATATTGCCAAGAAAAAGAAAGCGTACAGTTAGGGAAGACATGGGTAAGTCATGTGTTCTGGAAATGGTCAAACTGTTTGTGACTTCTATCAAAGGAAAAAATTCTTAAACCATCCTTTTTTTTTTTTTAAAGATCTCAGAAATTTCAGTGTTTGGTTATACTTTCCTTTTTTGGAGTACTTCGCATCTAATCAGTTCATTTAATGTGCAAAGATTAAATTCCTAATGTTGCTTTGTTTATATTTATCAGCCCATGCTTGTTATCAGAGTAAAATTTCTATTATGTGAGATTCTTTTGGAAACTTGGAATGTCACGTATTATCTTTAAAATGATGTATAGATTTTTTCAAACTGGGAGAAAAATTTTGTACTTTGTCCAGATGAATCATTTATAGCACTTAGCCATATATCTGGTTTTGCTCCAAGATGTAGAATAAATCTCCTATTACTATTTAAATCAGCAGGTATTGGCATCAGTGATTCTACTAGTAATTCTAAAAGGAGTACCATCTACTATTGTGAATTTTATTGGCTCTATAGATACCCAGGAAATAAAATCCTACATTTTCAAAGAGATTTTGCTAAGAAATTAAATGAGTAAGTCTCAACTTCAATTTCCTGGCTTTGTAGAGGAAAGGTAGTGAAGTGTAGATTGACCCCTGCTGCTAAGTCATTTCAGTTGAGTTCAGTTCAGTCGCTCAGTCATGTCCGACTCTTTGCGACCCCATGAATCGCAGCGCACCAGGCCTCCCTGTCCATCACCAACTCCCAGAGTTCACTCAGACTCAGGTCCATCGAGTCAGTGATGCCATCCAGCCATTTCATCCTCTGTCGTCCCCTTCTCCTCCTGCCCCCAATCCCTCCCAGCATCAAAGTCTTTTCCAATGAGTCAACTCTTCGCATGAGGTGGCCAAAGTACTGGAGCTTCAGCTTTAGCATCATTCCTTCCAAAGAAATTCCATTTCAGTCGTGTCCAACTCTGTGAGACCCCATAGACAGCAGCCTACTAGGCTCCCCCGTCCCTGGGATTCCCAGGCAAGAACACTGGAGTGGGTTGCCATTTCCTTCTCCAGTGCAGGAAAATGAAAAGTGAAAGTGAAGTCGGTCAGTCATGTCCGACTCTTCATGACCCCATGGATTGCAGCTCACCAGGCTCTTCTGTCCATGGGATTTTCCAGGCAAGAGTACTGGAGTGGGGTGCCATTGCCTTCTCTGAGATTGACCCCCTAGTCATTACTTTTTTTTTTAAGTAGAAGAAAAATCTTACTAAAACATTTGATAGTGAAGGATTCATTTATGTCTAGCTTACTAAGTACAGTGCTTTCTGACTCTAAAAATGAGGTAAAACATTCATCAAGATGCCCTATACACCATTATGAGTACTTCTGAAAATTTACAAGTTGTTTTCAAATTGGAATGCCGATAGAGGAGATTAAAGTTAGACAATTATATAAAATTTCTAGTATTGCAGCAAAAAAAAAAAAAAGCCTAGAACTCTTTCCAAAGGTATAGTCATGCACTTGACTTTTAAATTTGAAATGTGAATTTTGATCTTTTTAATTTTTGTTGATATAACATGAATAATATGGAGAAGGAAATGGCAACCCAGCTCTAGTATTCTTGCTGGAGAATACCATGGATAGAGGAGCCTAAGGGGCTGCAGTCCATGGGGTCACAAGGAGTAGGGCACAATCGAGTGACTAACACAGTGTGACAACATGAATAATAACTGTTTTGGTCATCTTAGAAGAAATGTAATATGAATTTAATGCTTAAGAGTGTCCTGGAGCATTAGGAAGTTATTTAATACTAAACTTATCCCCCATTTGACAGAGCTATAGGAGCATTGTTTTCTCCTGTATAATTTTCTGTAGTGAAAAGAACTGCCAAAATCAAGTTCATGTGAAAAATAAATGAATATTCCCTATCAAGACCATTTCATAATTTTACCTTAATATCAAATCAAAATAATTAATAGTAGCCTTGTCATGGAATTAAAATTGACCTTTTTTTTAACTTTTAACTTTGATCTCTGAACTTTTTTCAGAGACTGGCTATTAATGTTTGTCTGAAAAATAACAGTATAATTTTTTGTACATTAAAAATGTGAGTGATACCAGATACAAATGCAGTAAAATAAATTGTATATGGAATTTTGCCTCTGTTTTGAATGTTATTCTGGGGTGGACTTTTATTGGATCTTCAAAAGGATTTGCAATCAAAAGAATTTAACCACAGCAGATTCAGTTGTTTATAAAGGTATTTTCAGAGGTATCGTTGGAAGATTTTATTTTTTATTTTTATTTTTTAATTTATATGGCTGCGCCAGGTCTTAGTTGCAGCATGTGGGATCTAGTTCTCTGACCAGGGATTGAACCTGGGCCTCCTGCACTGGGAGCTCAGAGTCCTAACCACTGGACCACCAGGGAAGTCCCCAAGGAAGATTTTAGATTAAAGGAAAAGAGCTGTATTTTGGGAAAGTAAGAAATCATTTTTTTTTAAAAATCAAGTTTGACTAGCAGAAACTGATTTAAGAAATATATCCACACTTGTTAGAACGGCAGAAGAGGGAAATTATTTAATTTTAAAATCTTTCTTTAAAAAATATCCAATTTTGAGAGCTGTTGCTTAGCCAGTAAAGGACTGAAAGGGCAAGGAAAGCCAAGATGCTGTTGAGAGAGTAGTGTGTTTAAAATTTGTAGAGAATGGTCATGACCGTACATTCTTAGAAATAATCATTTGGATTTGGCAAATTTGCAAGTCTTGCCATAAGAAAATGTAATAGATGTATCTTGAAATTAAATTTTGTAATTTTGAGCCATTTTCCTCAATTCATTTATTTGACAAACCTGCTGGTGGTTTTTTTTTCATTCTGTGGGCTAAGCTGTATAGCTTATCAATCAATCAAGCATATCAATGACCAAAATTTAAGTACATTAGAGAACATCCTAATAGTAAATTTCTTCATAGTAGAAACATTCAACTCTATTTTTTTTCATGGCTTTTAAATTTCGTTTATAGGAATTAAGTTTTCTTAACTTAGGACACTCATACAAACTGCTGGGTTTTGTGATTTACTTCCTTTTATAAAGGAGTCCAGTTCAATGAAAATTAACTGATGATTAATGAAATCTGAATTTATCACACTAATAAGAAAAAAATTTGTCTTTAATGAAGCTTCATAGCTTAGAGGAATACTGATGTTCTAGTAAATGCTTTTCATTAGTTAGGATGTAATATTTTGTCTTTATAGATGGCCCTAAACAATTATAATAGAACAGTTTTTCTAGATCTTAAAAACATAATAAAATCATAGTTGAACATATACTCATACACATTTATATATATAAAAGGAACAAATAATTCTGCTTGACTTTAGTTCAGGAAATTTTTACTGACTGATGAACTTTTTCTGAAAGAAATGTAACTCTTAAGTGTCATGGTATAAATAACAATAACTTTAGAATAAATTTTAATTGTTTTTAAAAATATATGTAGACTTGACACTGTTGTTGAAATTAGACTAAGATACATGTTAATTTTATGTTGTGCGGACAGAATGAAAGTGTACCTAATTTACTTTTGGTGGGGGATGTTGTTTCAATTTAGGTTTTGCAAATTGATGATGTGACAATAAAAATAAGTGCTTTAAAGGCAATCTTTGACCACTGATGACATTTGGATTTGAACCATTTAAAACTAAAAAAATCAAAGCTACTCAAAAGGAAGGTGCAGAAATAAACTCCAGTGAAGAGCAAGAGTCAGAAGAATCTGAAGAAGAGACAGCTGTAGCCAAGAATGTTTTGAAACTACTTTCTGATTTCTTAGATAGTGAGGTAAGAAATAATCATGGCCCTATTAGTGTGCAAGGTCATTTTTAGCATATATATGTTTATGTTCTTTTTAGTTTTTTAAGCAGAAGTTTAAACTTGGCCAGCATTTTTAAAATTTTTGTCTTTTGAATATCATAATTAAATTCTTTCACTTGTAATATACCTAATTTCCCACTATCAAATTACATGTTTAGAGAATTGGACTGTAAACAAAAATGAAATGACTATTGGGAGGTTGTTGTTTTTCATTGTTTTTCTCTGTCTTATGATCTGTGACTTCCAAATTTCTTACCCAGGAGTTCTGCTTTTTTTCTTTTATGGCATGGGGATTTTAGTTCTTCGACTAGGGATTGAACTCCACCCCCTGCATTGAAAGCATGGAGCCTTAACCACTGGACTGCCAGGGAAGTCCTCCCAAAGAGTCTTAAGAAATAATTTAAAATAATCTTATATTGAGTGGGTACAAGTTCTAAGATATGGTATGGGTTTAGATCTCTTTCCTTAAGGTACTCATTAACTATATTTTTAAAGCATCTATAAATATTTAAATTATAAAATTTTTAATTTTTTTTGAGATGAAATTGACATAACATAGAGTAACAATTTTAGAGTGAACAATTCATTGACAGTTAGTATAGTGCAACCACTGCCTCTAATTTTTAAAACATTTTTATATCCCAAAGGATTAAGTAATTGCTCCCAGTGTCTCCTCCTAACATCCTGTAACAACCATCAATTTGCATTTTGTCTCTATGGATATAACTGTTCTGGATATTTCCTATAAATAGAATCATAAAATATGTGACTTCCTGTCTATTTTCTTTCACTTAGCTTTTTTTCAAGATTTATCTATGTTGGACTTGTGTCACAAGCCTTATGGCAGAATAATATTCTGTTCTATGTATATACCACAATTTGTTTAGCCATTCATCCACTGGAAGGATATTTGGACTGTTTCCACCTTTGGTGGTTGTGAATAGTGCTGCTATGAAGATATGTATGGCTGAGTAGCTATTTTCAATTCTTTTGAGTATATTTCTAGAAGTAGGGTTACCAGGTCATATATTAATTCTTTGCTGTTTTAGGATTTTGCTTCTGCTCCTCATCCCAACTAATTGCTTAATATATCCTCAACCTTTCTTTCTCTTTAAAGTTAGAACATTTATGTTCTCTCAGCAAATTTTAGTAATACTATAGTGTTACCATTTGCCACCATATTTTACATTTGGTCTCAAGAACTTATTCATCTTTTTTTTTAAGGTATAATAGAACTTCTTAGGGCTGAAAATACACCCTTTTACCAACCTCTCTATATTTGCCCCCACCCACCAATCTGTGGTAACTACTATTCATTCTACTATTTCTCTGAGTTTAACTTTTTGAAAGATTTCTACATATAAGTGATACCAAGAAAGTGTTTGTTGGGCTGTTTCACTTAGTATATTGTCCTTGGGGTTTAGTCCTGTTGTTGCAAATGGCAGGATTTCCTTCCTTTTTCATGGCTGAATAATATTGCACTATATATTTCACATCTTCTCTGTTCATTCACTAATGGACACATAAGTTGTTTCCATATCTTAGCTCTTGTAAATAATGCTACAGTGAACATGGGAGTGCAGATATGTCTTCAAGACTCTCTCTTCATTTCCTTTGGATCTATACCCAAAAATGGGATTGCTGAGTCATATAGTATTTGTGTTTTTACTGTTTTGAAGAATTTCATTCTACTTTTTATAATGACTACACCAGTTTACATTCCCACCAAGACTGCACATAGGTTCTTTTTTCTTCACATCCTTGCCAAATGTCTTTTTGATAAAACCATTTTAACAGTGTGAGGTGATATCTCATTGTGGTGTTTTTTTTTTTTTTTCCCCTTAATTCTTTTTAGGTTTTTGCATTTTGGTTTTTATTCATTTTTGAGTTAATCTTTTGCATGTGGTGCAAGGTATGATCAGTTGTTGTTGCTGTTTTTTGTGGTTTTTTTTTTTTTTTTTTTTTTTGCATAAAAGTATTCAGGTTTCTTCTAGCACCGTACAGCATGTGGGATCTTAGTTACCCCGACCAGTGATCAAATCCATGCCCCCTGTGTTGGAAGGTGGAGTCTTAACCACTGAATCACCAGGGAAGTCCTTCATTTTACTTTTGTTTTGTGTTTTCTTGGTGATTAGTGATATTGAGCACCTTTTCATGTGCCTGTCAGCCATTTGTATATCTTCTTTCAAAAAAGTGTTTATCAGTTCCTCTGCTCATTTTTTTAAAAATTTATTTTTAATTGAAGGATAATTGCTTTACAGTGTTGCATTGGTTTCTGCCAAACATCAACTTGAATCTGCCAGATATACCCATGTTCCATCCCACTTGAATTTCCCTCCCACCTCCCACCCTATCCCACCCCTCTAGATTGTTACTGAACCCTAGTTTGAGTTCCCTGAGTCATACAGCAAATTCCCATTGACTATTTTACATATGGTGATGTATGTTTCCATGTTACTCTCACCATACCTCCTACCCTCCCCTTCTCCCCACCTAGCCTTGTGCGTAAGTCTGTTCTTAATGTCTGTGTCTCCACTGCTGCTTTGCAAATAGGTTCATCAGTGCCATCTTTCTAGATTCCATATATATGCATTAGTATTCGATAATTGTTTTTCTCTTTTTGACTTACTTCACTCTGTATAATAGGCTCTAGCTTCATCCACCTTAGTAGGACTGACTCAAGTATGTTCCTTTTTATGGCTGAGTAATATTCCATTATATATTTATATATATATTATATATATAGAGAGAGAGCATGCACGTGCGTGCGAGAGCACAGAGTCTTTATCCATTCATCTGTCGATGGACATCTAGGTTTCTTCCATGTCTTAGCTATTGGAAATAGAGCTGCAGTAAACACTGGGTACATGTGTCTTTTTCACTTTTGGTTTCCTCAGGGTATATGCCTAGTAATGGGATTGCTGAGTCATATGGTGATTTTATGCCTAGTTTTTTAAGGCATCTCCATACTTTTCTCCATAGTGGCCGTATCAATTTCTATTCCCACCAACAGTGCGAGAGGGCTCCCTTTTCTCCACACCGTCTCCAGCGTTTATTGTTTGTAGATTTTTTGATGATGGCCATTCTGACCACTATGAGGTAATATCTTATTGTAGTTCTGATTTGCATTTCTCTAATAATGAATGATATTAAACATCTTTTCATGTATTTGTTAGACATCTGCATGTCTTCTTTGGAGAAATGTCTGTTTAGGTCTTTTGCCCATTTTTTGATTGATTGTTTTGGTTGTTATTGATTTGTATGAGCTGCTTGTGTATTTTTGAGATTAATCCTTTGTCAGTTCTTTCATTTACTGTTATTTATTCCCCATTCTCAGGGTTGTCTTTTCACTTTGTTTATAGTTTCCTTTGCTGTGCAAAAGCTTTTAAATTTAATTAGGTCCTACGTGTTTATTTTTTTTAATTTCCATTACTCTAGTTGGTGGGTCATAGAAGATCTTGCTGTGATTTATGTCAGAATGTTCTGCCTGTGTTTTCCTCTAGGAGTTTTATAGTTTCTGGTCTTACGTTTAGGTCTTTAATCCACTTTGAGTCTTATCTTTGTGTATGGTGCTAGGAACTGTTCTAATTTCATTTTTTTAAAAGTAGCTGTTCAGTTTTCCCAGCATCACTTACTGAAGAGACTCTCTTTGCCCTGTTGTATATTCTTTCCTCCTTTGTCAAAAATAAGGAATCCGTAGGTGCATGGGATTACCTCTGGGGTCTCCGTCTTGTTCCATTTGTCTGTATTTCTCCTTTTTGTGCCAGATGACTATAGCTTTGTAGTATAATCTGAAGTCAGGAAGGTTGAACCAACGCCCCCTGCAGTAGAAGGTATAGTCTTAACAGCTGCCTGGAAGGCAGACCACTGGGGAACAACAATGAATCAATTGTTGGTTTTGCTATTGAGTTGTAGTATAGTTCTTTATATATAATTTTGGATGTTAATCCTTTATCAGATATATAATTTGTGAATATTTTCTCCCATTCCATAGGCTGTCTTTTAATTTTGTTGATGATTTCCTTTGCTGTAGAGATGATTTTCAGTTTGATATAGTCCCACTTGTTTATTTTTGCTTTCGTTGCCTATATTAAGGAGCTTACTACCCTCTCTTTTTTCTGTAGGAATTTCATGGTTTCATATGGTTAATTTCTTTAATTTTTTGAGGACCTGCCAAACTTTTTCATAGCAGCTGAACTACTTTACATTCCCAGTGTACCAACAATGAACAGGGGTTCCATCCTTATCAACACTTGTTATTTTAAGCAGTTTTATTGTTTGTTATTAAAATTAATATGAGAAAATTGTTATTGAAATTTTTAGCCATTTTAGTAGATTAGATTGGCACCTCACTGTAGTTTTGAGTTAAATTACCCTAATGACTAGTGATGAGTATCTCCCTGTGCCTTTTGGCTATTTGTATGCCTTGTTTAGAGAAATATCTATTCAAATCCTTTGCTCATTTCTAAATTGGGCTTTTTACTTTGTTAATAATGTTCTTAGATTTTTATGAAGTTTTAGGTTTCCATGAAGACTAATTTATCTTTTGTTGCTTGTGCTTTTGGTGTTTTGTCTAAGACTACACTGTCTAATCAGAAGTCATGAAATTTTATCCTTTTATTTTCTTCTAAAAGTTTTACTCCTTTAACTTTTGATTTAGATGTATTGGTGCGTTTTCAGGTAATATCTCAGTAGGTGGTGTGAGGTAGAAGTCCAGTTTCATTGGTTTCATTGGTTTAACTGTGGGCATCCAGTTGTCTCAGCACCGTTAGTTGAAGAGATTATTTTTTTCCTACTGAATTGTTTTAGCACCATTGTGGAGGATCAGAGAGTCAATTGATCATCAGTATACGGGTTTATTTCTGGATTCTTAATTCTTTTTCATTGTCTGTCCATCCTGAGCCAGTACAAACTCTCTTGATTCATGTAACTTCATAGTAAGTTTTGAAACCAGGGAGTTGAGTTTTCCAACTTCAGCTCATTATTTTCAGTATTGTTTTGGCTATTTGAAGTACCTTGAAGTTCTTATGAATTTGAGGATTGACTTTGTCATTTCTGCAAAAAAGTCTGTTGGAATTCTGATAGTGATTGCATTGAATATATGTAGATTGCATTGGGGCAGTATTGCTATCTTAATGTTTTCCAATCCATTGACTCAAATGTCTTAAATTGTATTTAGGTTGTCTTTGATTTCTTTCAGAAATGTTATATAGGTGTCTGGGTCCATGTTTTTTGCTTCCTTAGTTGAATTTATTCATATATATTTTATTTTGGGTGCTATTGTAAATGGAATTATTTTCTTAATTTCATTTTTGGATTATTCATTCATGTTGTATAGAAACTCAGTTGTATTTTTGTGTGTGGATTGATTTAATTTTGTATCATGCAATGTGCTGCATTCATTTGCTAACTTTTGTAGTTTCTCTGTGTGTTTATTCTTTGCAATGTCCTCTCTAAGATCAAGTTATCTGTGAAGAGACAGTTTTAATTCTTCCTTTTCAATTTGAATATCTTTTATTTCTTTTTCTGGTCTAATTGTTCTGGCTAGAACTTGCTATACAGTCTTGAATAGCAGTGGTTAAAAAAGGCATCCTTGTCCTGTTTCTGATCTTAGGGGGAAAGGTTTCAGTCTTTGTTGACTATAATGTGGATTCTTCATAAATACCCTTTATTGTTTTGAAGAAATTTCATTTTTATTTCTCTGAGGTTTTTTTCCTCTAATCATAAAAGCATGTCTAATTTTGTCAAATGATTTTTCTGTATGAGTTGAAACAATCATGTGATTTTTTTTTTTTTAATTGCTATGGTACGTTATAATGCTTCATTGCCTTATATTGAACCACCTTTGCATTCTTTGGATAAATCTCAGTGAGTTATGTTGTATAATCTTTTTAATATGTTGTTTGTTTTGATTTGCTAGTAATTTAGTAAGATTTACATTGGTATTCATAAGGGAAATTAATCTATAGTTTCCTTGCATTGTCTTTGTGTGCTGGGTGTCAGGGTGATATTGACCTCATAAATTGAGATAGGAATTGTTTTCTCTTCTTCTGTTTTTTAGGAAGACTTTGAGAAAGATTGCTGTCAGTTCTTTAAATATTTGGTAAAATTTATCAGTGAACACGTCTAGTCTTAGAGTTTTCTTTTGGAGAAGTTTCTGATTTACTTATTCAATCTATGTATTTTTTATTGGTGTATTCAGATTTTCTATTTTTTAAGGCCCTTTTGGCAATTTGTGTGTTTCTAGGATGTGGTTCATTTCATCAAGGTTGTTTAATTTGTTGATATTCAGTTCTGAGTATTATGTTTATAATCCTTTTTATTTCTGTAAGGCCAGTTGTAATGTTCTGCTTTCATTTTTGATTTTAGTTATTTTTGTCTTTTTTTTTTTGTCAATATAACGAAAGGTTTTTCAAGTGTGTTGATCTTTTCAAAGAATTAACTTCCAGTTTCATTGAGTTTGTTTTTCCCTCTAATTTTCTGTCTCTTTTTTTTTTTAGTTCTCTAAGATGTAAAGTTAGCTTATTGGTTTTAGATTTTTTTTTTTTAAACGTAGACATTTACTGCTGTAAATTTTCCTCTGAACACTTTGGTGAGTATCAAAAGTTTTTGTGTTTTTTATTTTTATTCATCTATTTAGGTAGTTTTTAATTTTCATTTGGATGACTACTTTGACCTGTTGATGTGTAAAAATAATATATTGTTTAATTTACACATTTGTGAATTTTACAGTTTTCTTTTGTTATGCTTTTCAGGTGTTTTCCATTGTAGTTGGAGAAGATACTTTGATGTCATTCTTTATGAATTCATTTGTTATGAATTTATGAGACTTGTTTTGGGTCTAATACAGGCTCTATTCTTGAGAATGTTCCACGTGCACTTGAGAAGACTGTGTAGTCTACTGTTGTGGGGGGAGTGTTTTGTATGTTTGGTAGGTTTATGATGTTAAGTCCCTACATCCTTATTGGTCTGTCCAGCTGTTCTATTCATTATGGAAAGCAGCATATTAACGTCTTGAATTATTATTTTCGAGCTGTCTTCCGCCTACAGTTCCATCAATGTATTCCAGATATTTTGGGGCTCTGTTTTATGTTTATAAGTATCTTTTTGATGAGTTGACCTTTTTAAAATTAATATTTAATGTCTTTCCTATTGTAACAGTTTTTGACATCACATTTTGACTATAAATTGGTGGAAATAAGTCCTTATTAGTATTTTCTTAAGTTTTAAGTTACTAGCCAAATGATAAGACTGACTTCTTGTTGGGAATTATCCAGTGCTGTGGGTTTGCTGACATTGCGTAGATGGAAAACTATTGGACAGGAAAACTGTTTGACTGTAGATGAATGAGTTTTGTTTTTTGGGTTTTTTTTTTTAAATAGTGCAGGTTCATTAATCTCTTTCTGGTTTCACTAGATTCTGTGACTTTGATTTTATTTTTGTCATAACCACTAAAAAATCTTGACTTTCTTAATTGTCCTCTGGGCCATATACAAGTTTTCTTTACATGCTTTAAGGACCTGCAGTCCTGGCCCAATTCAAATTCCTATGTTAGAAATTTTAAAAAGATGAAAGGCATGCAGCCTTAGGAATTGGAGACTTACAGACTTGTGTTCTGGTAACATCTTTGAATCTTCAACAAGGTATTTATTGTCTCTGGCCTGTTTCTTTATCTTTGAAATGGGAAAAATGATGCTTATTCAGGCTGGTTCTTTAATTTAGTCTACAAGTATTTGACAGCTATTTATGTGCCAGTAACTATACGATC
Organism: Aepyceros melampus; assembly: GCA_006408695.1. NCBI lineage: Eukaryota > Metazoa > Chordata > Mammalia > Artiodactyla > Bovidae > Aepyceros > Aepyceros melampus. The sequence goes on from SJXQ01002668.1 coordinate 57,425, forward strand.
TTGAGAGTACAGTGCTGGGTGGAATAAAGTCTCTGCCCTCATGGTTGTTTTGAGCCCTAAATGAGTTTGTGTGTGGAAAGAACCTGCAGGTTCTCTGGCACTTATTAATCTTATCAACCTCTGTATTTTTCTCTTTATTTTTGAGTTTTGAAAAAAATTTCTGAAATAATTTTTGTATTTCCTCATGCCACTGTTTTCCCTTCTCTCCCTCTAGTTTAGACTTGTCTTTCATTCCTAGATTATGGCCTGTCAACATTGTTGTTCAGTTGCTCTGTGGTGTCTGACTCTTTGCGACCCTATGGACTGCAGAACACCAGGCTTCTCTGTCCATCACCAACTCCTGGAGCTTGCTCAAACTCATGTCCATTGAATCACTGATGCCATCTAACCATCTCATCCTCTGTCATCCCCTTCTCCTCCTGCTTTCAATCTTTCCCAGCATCAGGGTCTTTTCCAGTGAGTCAGGTCTTTGCATCAGTTGGACAAACTATTGGAGGTTCACCTTCAGCCCTTCCAGTGAATATTCAGGATTGAATTCCTTTTGGATTGACTGGTTTGATCTCCTTGCAGTCCAAGGGACTCTCAAGTGTCTTCTCTAACGCCACAGCTCAAAAGTGTCAATTCTTCAGCCTCAGGTTTCTTTATGGTCCTACTCTTAAATCCACACAACTGCTAGAAAAACCATAGCTTTGACTATATGGACCTTTGTCGGCAAAGAAATGTGTCTGCTTTTTAATATGCTGTCTAGGTTGGTCATAGCTTTTCTTCCAAGGAGCAGTTGTCTTTTTAATATCATGGCTGTAGTCACATCTGTAGTGATTTTGAAGCCCAAAAGATAAAGTCTGTCACTGTTCCCATTGTTTCCCCATCTATTTGCCATGAGGTGTTGGGACTGGATGCCATGATCTTTATTTTTTGAACGTTGAGTTTTGAGTCAGCTTTTTCATTGTCCTCTTTCTCTTTCATCAAGTGGCTCTTTAGTTCCTCTGTTTTTTTTTTGTTTTTTTTTGCCATAAAGTTGGTGTCATCTGCGTATCTGAGGTTATTGATATTTCTCCTGGCAATCTTAATCCCAGCTTGTGCTTCATCCAGCCCGACATTTAGGATGATGTAGTCTGCATATATGTCACAGAATGTAGTTAAATAATCTATGACCTGTCAACATCATTTCCTGAAATCTCATGTGTCTAAGTACTCTCAAAAATCTTCAATGATATCCTACCTCATTGGGGTGAATTTCTTTACCTAACTTTCAAGGTCTGTCTAATCTGATTGCTAAGAAAACTTACTTTCTATCTGTAGTAAAAATAATCACTGACATTTGTTAAGGTTTTACTGTGTGGATGGCACTTCTAAGAGTTTTATATATATTGTTTGTCTTTTGTCGTAAGTACTTCTGTTATCCCATTTTTTATATATGAAAAAAGTGAGGCACAAAGAAGTTAAGTAATACACATAAGATCAGATCATGCAACTAGGAAGTATCAGAGGCTTGAATTTAATTCAGGCTCAATAGCCAGTATTTTGGGGCTTCCCTGGTGGCTCAGAGGTTAAAGTGTCTGCCTGCAATGCAGGAGACCTGGGTTCAATCCCTGGGTCAGGAAGATCCCCTGGAGAAGGAAATGGCAACCCACTCCAGTATTCTTGCCTGGAGAATCCCATGGACAGAGGAGCTTGGTGGGCTACAGTCCACGGGGTCGCAAAGAGTCGGACACGACTGAGCGACTTCACTTCACTTCTTCACTTCAGCTAGTATTTTAAACTGCTACTCTTATATGCCTGTATCTCTGTTTGAATACCACTACCTCTTTTTCATTTTTTTCTCTAGTTTTGTTTTGGTTACCCTTTTTAAGGAATGCCTTTTTCTTCTTGTGTACCTTCTATTCACATTTTACCTGTTATTCACACATATTGCCACTCCTGCCTGTGAAACTTTCATTTATAGACATCTTCTCTGATGGTAGAAACTGTTATTAAAAGTTTTCTATATCTTAGCACCATGATAATTGTTTAATACATATGGTTTTGGTTTCTGGTTTCACAGTATTACCTTTTGGTTCTTTTTGTTCTTCTGAAGAGTTGAAAGGGAATTTATAGCTACACTAAAAGTTTGTCACATAGCCTTAACCTAAAAAGAAGAAATAAAATCCTCTTATGTACCTTTAAATAATCAAAATAACATGAATACTTTTGGATAAATTTATATTAAAGTACTGTAGGATGGGCTACAATGTAAGGCCTAAAAGGGAAGATTAATACAAATAAAAATTTTCTTTTAATGAAAGTCATTTTTAATAGGTGTCTGAACTCAGGACAGGAGCTGCAGAAGGACTAGCCAAGCTGATGTTCTCTGGACTTTTGGTCAGCAGCAGGATTCTTTCTCATCTTGTCTTGTTATGGTACAACCCTGTGACTGAAGAGGATGTTCGACTTCGACATTGCCTAGGCGTGTTCTTTCCCATGTTTGCTTATGCAAGCAGGTATTTAGTCATATTGATAAACCAAAGTCTAGCTTGAAATTGAATCCAGGCTCCTCATGAGTTATATTTATAGTATTTTGCTGTTAGTTTTCTTTTTCTTCAGTGGTAAATGAGAAGAATTTACCTAGATTCTATCTACCTGAATTATTTGGCTCTTTCCTAGATAAACATGTACTATATCTTGATAGGGTGAATTTTGCATATAATGTTGTTTTTAAAGAATCATTTGATTTTTCTTTGCTAACATACCTTGAATTGTTTTTCAATAGGACTAACCAGGAATGTTTTGAGGAAGCCTTTCTTCCAACTCTGCAAACACTGGCCAATGCCCCTGCGTCTTCTCCTCTAGCTGAAATAGATATCACTAATGTTGCTGAGTTACTTGTAGATTTGACAAGACCAAGTGGGTTAAATCCTCAGGCCAAGAATTCCCAAGATTATCAGGTGGGTGAGTATATTAGCCTATGGATGGTAAGGGTAGTAACTAGCATGCAGGTCACTGTTGTTTTGGTAAAATAATCCTTCTGATAGTTTCTTTAAAATAGAGAGGCTGCATATTGATCTTAAGATTTCTGGTGTATGTGGTAGTACATAACACTAAGAAAAGAAAAATGTCTTTTGCAACTGTGTCAGTGGACCTAGAGGGTATTTTGTCTGAAATAATTTGTCTGAAATAATTCAGACAAAGACAAATGCTCTGTTAATTACTTATTTGTGGACTCTAACAAATAAAAAGAATGAATATGACAAAACAAATGGATATAAAGTAGAGACTAGTGGTTATCAGAGAGGAAGGGGAGGGATAAGATAGAGATAAGAGATTAAGAGACACAGACTACTATTTATAAAATAAACTGCAAGGATATACTGTACAGCACAGGGAAATGTAGCCATTATTTTAAAATAATTTGAAATGGAGTATGATCTATAAAAATACTGAATAACTGTCATGCACCTAAAACTAATATAATGTTGCAAATTAACTACATTTTAATTAAAAAAAGCCTTTTGGGAAATGGGAGATATCATACAAAAATAAAAGTGCTAACAATTTTGCTACTGAACGGAAATTACCAACAATTCATCATTTTTACCATCCCCTCCCCACCTCGTACTGGCTGTTACTCATTCTGAATAATGACCTGTTATGTAGGGCTCATTGAGTGCTCAATTATTCATTTACCTGCTATGTTTCTGATACAAGGAAGGGGAATTCAAAGGATGAAACTCACCTGAAGCTTAGTTTTGTTTTTAATTTAGAGAAGATACAGTTAGTGCATACTCTCCCACAAAGTAAATATAAGCTGGTTTTTAACCCTTTAATATCATTTGATCAGACATTCACCATATTGAAAATTAATGTTATGAATTATTTCAGATGTCAGTGTATTAAGTTGAAGGTATTGATCTTCTGTTTTAATTGATATTTCAGTTTTTGATATTTAGTGACTGCATACCTCATTGAATTACTAAGTTACATGTTATTAGAAAAAACATTATGAAAATTAAGAGAAAATATAGTAAGGGTCAGTGATGTAGCTAAGTGCTTTAGAAGATGGCAAGTTTCATGTGGTTTGGATGATAAGTTCAGCATTACTGGTTTTAAATCTCACTGAATAAAATTCACTTAGGCCTTGTTTGGATTTGAGGAGTGGTTTGGATAGAGAAAAAGACTCACTGCAGGTGATCAAATGTAGCTGGTTTTACAAGTCATGTTGGGGAACTGTGGAAAAATCTTTACAGCTAAGGATCCTGAATAGGCCTTTTAGGGCAGAACATTAGGATAGGGAATTTGGAGTTGACTATTTGCAGGGATATAATGAAAGGCTTAATGGGATAACAGTCATTATTGGGAAGATTAATTTGATTGTCAGTTTCATTAGGTGTGGTGAGTTGGTAAGAGGAATAGAGAACATTAATAAAGAGAGCAGTTAAAAAATTGGTTTTAGGAAATAAATGCTTGTAGAAAGAGAATAGAAAGTAGTAGTAAAAAGTAGTAGAAATTGACATAGAAAAAAAGTTGCTGGTACAGAAGCCTAGCAGAAAGAGCTTTGTTTGAGGCGGGGGAGTTGGAAGAATCCAAGGTAACTCTGAGGTCCTAGGTGTGGGTGACAGAAGACCTCAAGAGCCTGTTGACATCAGGGTGCACTCTAATGAGCAGCATCCTGGAGGAGTGAAGGGAATAGATTGGGCAGAGGGAGAGATGGAACTGTCTTGCAGTCTGAAGGCCTCAGCTGATCTCACAGGAAGTTCCAGAATTGGCATTGTTCTTTGCTTTGTCCGGAATTGAGATAAGGCTGGGCTGTTGTACCTATACATCTACCAGTTACTGAATGTGAATTAACCCTTGGGGAGGAAGTGTGACCTTAAGCAAAGCCCATTGTCTTCAGCCTGGTTCAGTCTACACCTGGGAACTTTAGCCTCTAAAACTCATGGTAGCCTGGAGAGTGAGTGGTTCAGTACACATTGTACCACAGCATCTACTATAAGAAGGGGAGCTCACTTGGGGAGGACTATGTTAATTTTGTTTTAGACATTTTGGGATTGTGACAAGATCATTAGTTGGAAATGATATGTAGGACTGTATTATAAGATACCATTTCAATTTACCAGTATTTTTCTCTTGATTTGCCAGGCCTTAACAGTTCATGACAATCTGGCTATGAAAATTTGCAATGAGATCCTAACATGTCCATATTCACCAGAAGTTCGGGTCTATACGAAAGCTTTGAGTTCTTTAGAACTCAGCAGCGAACTTACTAAAGATCTTCTGGTTGTGTTGAATGAGATTCTGGAGGTAAGTAGTGTCTAGTCACTCTTACTGTGTATATGTATTTTTTTATCAAAGTAGAATTTACATCCTATTAAATTTATACATACATTAGTATTTGGTGCTCATTTCTTGAAGTAAATATTTCCTTCATAAATTTAATAGAATTTTTAGAATGCTTTATTAATTTTATCATTATATAGTTTTTTAAAAGGTTAGAAAATGCTGCATTAAAAAATATGCTGCATAAAAAAATGCTGCATAAAATTTTTTTTTTCTATTATAGCAAGTAAAAGATAGAACATGTCAAAGAGCTTTGGAGAAAATCAAGATTCAGTTAGAAAAAGGAATTAAAGAACATAGTGACCAAGCTGTAGCAGCACAGGATGACATCACAACTATGACTGTTCTTCAGAGTGAAGATGGTAACGATATAGTAACCTGAGTATTTATAAGATTCTCCTCCTCTAACATATAAGTGATAGATGTCAGAAATGGAAGAAAAGTTTTTCTAATTAAATTCACTTGGGAAAGTGTATTAATATTACTGATAAGTGTTTATTGTACTTGTATAGATTTTTTGTGTACATTTCTCACCATAATACCATGCCTGCTATGTTCCTAAGAGTTTTACTTATTTTCCAGTGTTCACACTTGGAACATTTATTTATGCTACATTTTTCAGTAGCTGCTGTTGGGACTGATTTTCACTGACTTGCTCATATTTTATGAGGCTATTTTTAATAATTGTATTATTTCCTTTAATAGGAAAGAATAAAGATGTATACATAACTCCTGTCAAGGAAGTAAAAGCAACTCGAATGAAATCCACTCAGCAAAAGACCAACAGAGGTAATAACATGGATTGTCTAACTTTACAACTTTTCAGTTTTGTTATCGAATTAAATACTTTGTTTCCTTAGGTAAGTGTAAAGATTTTTCATTGTCTTACATATCCTTAAATTTCTTTTTGATTTGTTTCAGCTTATATTAGGTTTTACTTTGTGTCTAAAAAAGGTAATATCTGTTGCTTCAAGTGCTTTTGATTGAAAGAAGTATGATGCAAAAGATCTGTTGCAAAGGGCTGTTGGGTTAAACTAAGATTTATTTATCAGTTGTTTGTTGTCTGTCCTTTATATGATTAAGCATTTTTGTCCCTTTTATCCTCCTAGTATTTTTCTGGGCTTCTATTTTCCTTTTATTTCATATTTTTCCAACATAATTTATTTTCCAAGGGATATCCAACAATAAGGGATTTGTTGGAATAAAGTAAATGTTAACTAAAGTTTAGGGGTCACTTAGAAAAAAAATCTGAAAATCAAGGTCTTTTTAATCTTTTATTATTTTCTTGTTACAAAAGCAATGCATGCTTGTTACAGAAGAATCAGAAAACACATCCAAGCAAACTAAAGAATGCTAATAATTCCGTTCATGAGTCAACCATTTAAAAAAAACTTTTTTTTGAAGCCCTTTTCTATTAAGATTTAATTATTTCTAAATGGAATCTGGCCATGATATTGCTTTGGAGCCAGTTATTTGAATGCTGATTGCTAGATATTGTTCCATATTAGTCCCATATTGTTGGATGTTTTCTTGGGGATAACTGCATTAGAAGTTTACAAATATGTAATGTTGGAAGAAAACAAAAGAAAAAGTCTCACTTAAATAAGTATGGTATATAAATTTCAACCAAATGACCATACTGAATAATTTGGCTTTGATCAGATTGCTTTTAGTCAGATATACTATAAGAATTCCACCTCTTATTTTTTTTAATAGCTCAAATTTCATTTATGTATGATATTTTATTATCATAAATGAGGATCATCAGAGGCCACTTTACTTTGTAACTTTCTATCAGGTAGAATTTTTGTAACCCCTTCCAGCATATAAAGACTTTAATTTTATTCTGAAATGTTTCAGGGCACACATTTGAATTGACCTTGTAATTTGAATATTTTGAATATTTTCTTCTAAAATTTAAATATTTTACAAGAAACCAGATCTTACTGATTAAAGTTCTATTTCTTTCGGACCTGTTTTATGGGCTTAATCTATATTTCTAACCTTATCATTAGGTCTACATATACCTTGTGTCATAAAGGGTACATCTATGTAGCATTTTTCACATGCTTCTTTTTCCCAAATGAATTTAACAAAATTTGCCTCCGTATAACTCAGTTTCCATCTTTTCCCTTGCCTATTGTCAGATCTTACATAAGAAAGTAAAATTTTGATCTTACTTGGGTTCCATTTCTCTCTGGTATTGGTACTTTGTATCAACGTGTCTGGGGACCAGGAGGGAAGGGTGTTGAAGAGGGGGAAATAAAGGATGGGTAGTTGAGAAAATAGGGTTAAAATGAGCAATTGATAATGAGTTATATACTGTCTTTAAGGACGGAGAAAAGTGATAGCTTCAGCTAGAACGAACAGAAGACGTCAGACTGTTGAAGCTGAGGCTAACTCTGAAAGGTACGCCATGTACATCTAGAATATGTAAAGAAGCCCATCTTCATTAAAAAAGAAATTATCTAGAAGTTAAATTTGTAGTTTGCTTATACTGTGAATATATAACAGGATAATCTGAAAGTGTATAGCTTTTTAGATTATCCAGGAATATTTGACTTCCTCTGGTTTGTGTGCTTTTCCTATTGGTTGACGTGACTTCTAGTACTATGTAATTATTTTTATGTTCTTTCAAGTTATATTTCCATTTATTCATCTAATTAAAAGATTGCCTATGTATGACATCTCTGAATTTGAATTGGCAAACTACTGACATTCAGATTTGGGTTCTCTACATTTATAACGTTAGAATAATTCTGCCTGTAATTTGGATGGTGTTAGTGGTGTAATTTATTTTTGATTTCTGCCAGTAAGCCGCTGTTGGAAGCTGAATGTTTACAGCTGTCTTGTGTTCATTCATTCATTCATTCATAGGTAAAATGTATATATTTTCAGTATATAACTTTAAAGGTTTGATTAAATTGAAAAAGTATCTTTTGGGGATACTTGCTGTTTAGTGTTTTAGGAATTGATTTGCCTAAATAAATAGAATTTATTTTTTTCATTACTTGAGTATCCCTTAAAATTCTTGGGCAGTTGCTATGGTTCCTGTTTAATTGCAAGCTTCTTATAGAAATTTTTGTTTTTTGCTTTATTCTGTATAACACCAGGTCAGTGTTTCTTGGTTTTGAGATTTTAGTTTTAAGCTCAATGGATATCAATCACACACTAATAGAATGACAGAAACAAAGTTTTATTTATAAATAAACTGGTTTTAAAGCTTATATTTAAATTGGTATATTTCAACATCTGTTTAGTGATCATGAAGTTCCAGAACCAGAATCAGAAATGAAGATGAGATTACCAAGACGGGCCAAAACAGCAGCACTAGAAAAAAGTAAACTTAACCTTGCAGAATTTCTCAATGAAGATAAAAGTTAGAAGAAATGATGGAGGTGGAGTCCTTTGAAAAATGGCCTTTAAAATTATGTTCAGTTCTTTGCTCTAATAAAGTTACCCTTGTATGAAAATTAAAGTCTGATTCTTGTAGAAATTTCTGGTGTGTGATTCCACATTGTTTTATCCTGTATTGAATCTATAAGTGTGCTTACTGCTCCATCCGCTATCTATCAATCAATCATGGATTTAATAAGAAAATAAGGTGGGCCTGGGAACCTGCCTTTTAACAGTTCTCCCGAATTTTCATGTTTAAAATCATGGCATATGGGCAACATCTAAGTGTAACTAGCTGGCTGCTTGCTTTGAGAAACTTGACTTAGCTGTGGCATATCCAACATAGATAATAACACCTCAGAACACATTTTAAAAATGACATCTTAAGGACAAATAAATACCACAAACTAGCCAGAAATAAGCTTATTTCCAGGGAAGACTAGTATGATGAACCAGAGTCCCCAGCATCCAAGTTCAACAGTTATCATTTTGATAACTTTGTGATCCTTACACTGTAAAATATTTTGATAATGCTACTTGTATGGGTGATTTTTTTTCCCCAAAGTGTTTGCATATGAGAGCCCAAGTTTGCTTATGTTATAATGGTTCCTTGGTTAGGGAGATGTTCACATATACGTATTAATGATGGGGTTTTCTGTGTTTGGGATATAACAAAATATTTACTGTGAGTGATTAAAGATACTAGTAGGAAAAGAATGTGACAGGAAGTTCACTACATACTAATTTATGAGCACTATTTCTTCAACTGTAAATTTATTTTCTGAATAAAATTGGCACGTGCCTGACTTAGAGAAAATCTGTCAAATCAGTCCTCTTTCCTTGTGTTAATACCCAACAAAACATCTTCTACCCTCTGATAATCCTATTATTCAGAACAGAAATAACCTAACATTGGATCTATTTTAATAATTGTGCTTTTTTTAAGGTTTATTTCTGAGAGGCCATTTCTTTAAGGTGATGTTCTCTGATGGAGCTTAAGTTAAGACTGCTGTGCTTTTCTGGGCCAGATTGCTATGTTACATATGTATATATGCTTTATACAACTTAGAAATATAAAAGGAGCCCAGAACTTACAAAGAATGCTTATTAAGCTAAAAGGAAAATGAAGATATGGTGGTGATATAAAAACAGTGAAAAACATGATTGTTTTTCATTCTGTTGGTTGTCTTTTCCTGTGCTTCAAATTCTTTATGTAAGCCTTTATTGTTAGATCCCTGTCATTTAAAAAATTTGGGGGGTGGGCTAGATAGGGATAAATAAGGTCTTAAAAGGTATGCCATAAGTAAAAGTCTTTAGAATCGCAATAAACGAAATCCCTTTTAATCCATAGCTATCCAAAGGGAAGCAGCCATATTCTTACATACGTACATGGACCACCATACCACAGCTTGCTTTCTCTGGCATGGGAAAAAAAAGCACCAAACTTTGAGTATTCTTACTATTCAAGTTTTAGACACAATCACATAAGCCAATGATGAAGCTATGCTTTGCACTACTAAAGGAATATTATCCTCATTTTAGGACATCCCTTTACACTTTAAAATAAAGGGCTAGAATACAATAAAATCAATAGATGTAAATCCATTTACCATTTTTCATTCAAAACTGATAACTTACAAAAAACCAAACAGTATTCTTATCTGCAAGAGGCACAGATATGCTGAAGAGTAAACATGCAGTTGTGCCATTGCTCTTAAGCCCACGGACTTCATAGGTTTAAAAGTACAGAGAAATAACGGATCAGTTCAGATTCTCCCTGTGAATGAAATACTTGATGATAAGCTATGATCAATTTTCTATACATATATAACTTTGAAAGAGATACTTCTAAGAGATACCTTTTGCCTTTTACCAATTTGCTTCGAGGTAGTTGGTATCCACCTGTTAGACAACTGTTCATGGGTCAGGTCATCAGAAGTCTTTACAGAACTAGCCTTCTAAATTTCACAATGCATTATATATTAAGATTTTGTGTACAGAAATAAAATGGGACAATTATATATTTAGGGTGTAAAAAATTCACAAAATACCATTAAAAAGAGAAACATCAAAATCCATTTGTACTGCAAAATTCACAATGGTCTGGCATAAAACATGTAAAAAATACAAAGAATATAATCAACATGATTAATGTTAATGATTTTATAGACAAATCACAAGACCAGAAATATTTCAAAATCAATAAATGCTATTGGCAGAAAGAATGTTGATGTAAAAAATAAGGATAGTGCAAGAAGAACTGCAATCTATTTCTCTTCACTTTTGAGATTTTGGTTATGAACTGTACAGCTTGCTAGAGATGCTGCTGTCAACTTCAGATTCCACTCAATGGGATGATTAAGGCACATCTTAATGGGGCTCAGAGGGCAACTTGCTGTATTCCCATCAGACAAATTCAGTTTCTCATCAGTTTTCACTTGTAGCATGCTGGAAAAGAAAAGTGTAAAGCACTTTAGTTTTGCTTTCATTTCAAAGAAATGATCAACCTTAGAAAACTCGGTAGTTTTACTGTTTGGACCTCTAAACAGCATTTTTTTTTTTTTTTTTAAGCTCCTGCTGCCTTAACGAACTGAATGGAACATAAGTAATTGAGAGGTGACTCAGATACCCCTGGACAAAAAATAGCATATATGGATTTCATCAGTATCCCTCAGGATATTTGACCTACTGAGCTTGGCATTCAACCCTTTTAACTTTTCCTTTAACCTACCAAGGACCAAGACACTTTGACACAAGAAGGAATTAACCTTTGTTGAATGCCTACGATATTCTAGGCACATTCACATGCATTATCTCACATTTCATTAACAACCAAGCAAGGCTGGTATACTGTAAGCCCATAAGAGACCATAAAAGTGAGTCACAGAGTTACAGTACAAATAAAACCGAGTTGCAGGGCTGGAGCTGAAATACAGTCCTTACTACTATGCCCGTCTACTAGCTCTCTGATGAGAATCTTCTCTAAAATCACAGACTTCTCAGTCCAAAGGTAGCTAGCCACTCCACACGTGACACACATGTAATCCCAAGTCTTAAGTAATATTAACGAAAGTCAATTCACATCTTCAGATGTGAGTCCTTATGTTTAGAAAGAGCTTGATATACATTAGCTCATTTGACATGACTGATGAGTTCAATTGGGCTACATCATTCCTAAGCTTTCTCTAACTGCATGTCAATGATTCTGCCCATTAGTAAAGAGGAGGCTGTGCTGTGTAGTGTAGTGGCTTATTAGAATTTGTAAATGGCAGCAGCAGCCAGACTTCGCTAGCAATTTCCTGATCCCTCCTTGCAACTTCAAACAACTGACTCACTTGTCATTCCAAAAACCAGAGATTTAACCTGTTAAACAGTATTTTAACTATCATTTTCACTGAGTTTCCTCCACATTGTTCGTTTCACTGAATGACATGATTTCAATTTTTATAAATAGATATGAAACAAAATGACAGCCTAAAAGACTACCAATCAAACAGTAAATCACTTTTTAAAAAAGCCAAAACTTAAGAGATATGATTAATGACAGTAATGTTTTTCCTTCCTCCAAGGACTGTCAGTCTTCATATTTATTTGTATTTTCAAAACAAAATTTGATGTATGCCTCTTTGAAAAACTAAAGGAAGCTATACAAACACAATGATATTAATTGAGGTATCTTGGTAGGTATGTATATCAGGTATCAAACTCCCAAATAAGAAAACAATGGCATGGATGGTCATAAAAATTTCTTTTCTGTTTTCTTTTGCTATTTAACAAAGTATTCATCACAGAGTAATACTCAATAACTATATTATTGTCCTTTTCAATACTTAATTTTTTAAAGTTACTTTTTTAGAGAGTAAACTCCAAATTTGGGCACACAAACTCTAGAGGTGCACAAAACTATACAAATGCATGGGAAGAAAATATCAGTCAAGAAAAAGAACTAAATGTTAGTATACATGTACAGATTGACATGTTTAATTAATACATGCAGCTGCTAAGTCACTTCAGTCGTGTCCGACTGTGACACCATAGACGGCAGCCCACCAGGCTCCCCCGTCCCTGGGATTCTCCAGGCAAGAACACTGGAGTGGGTTGCCATTTCCTTCTCCAATGCAGGAAAGTGAAAAGTGACAGTATACATACCTACCAAAAAAGTAACATTCAAAATCTGGGCACCTGTGATCTACGGACTACTAAGAACAGAACACAGCCCTTGCTCAGGCCTCACGCACCATCCGTTTCCTTATTTGGTACAGACAGGGCCTTCCTTTGGATAAGTACCTCTCCTAGCTTCCTCCTCTCACCAAAGTGTGTAGTGTTAAACTAAACCTTTGCATTTGTCTATAGCTCCATGTAGTTTTTAAAGCATGTTGACTGACTCATTAGATCATCAGAAACGGGCTCGAATAAGGGCAAAGGTTGCCTGCAATGATTATGTAGACAGCTCAGCCTATTTTCAATACTTCAGTAATTTCACTCACCCTAAGACAGAGCCCCTCTCCACCATTTGAATAACAGTTTACAGAACATGTGCATTTGGAAAGTATAAAAGGAAAAAATAATTTTTTAAGTCATGGGAATCCAAATAGCTATTATTTGTGTTTAATGATTACTGATTACAGATAATTCTAAAATATTTTTCATATATACAACTCTAATAATTTAAACGTTTTATTACTGGAGGTATGTGATGGTTCATTTCTGTCATACAGACAATAAACTAAGCCAGTCACATTGCAGAAAATAGTGTAATCAAGACAAGTCTAAAAACATCAGTTTTAAGCAGTTGCTGTATGCCAAGCATTATGCTACAAGTCTTCCTTACACTGACCTCATTCAGTTCTAACAATCATCCACTGAGGCTCAAAGAAGTAAGATGACTGACCCATGGTCACAAAACTGAGCACGTCTTCAGGGCCTCTGATCTGTTTATGCTGTCCTGCATGCTGACTCTTGGGTTGTGATTCTGTCATGATTCTCCCTTCATGTTACTACCTACTTATCTATTTCTTTAGGATACTTAATTTCCATGTCAGGTCTACAGCCATAACCTTATCCGACAGACCTATATGTTTACAGCATGAGTTTTCTTTAAAGAGGGATCTGCTAGTCATATCTTTTAATTTCTCAGTGTCAGAAGAAAATATCAGGGCACAGACTGACATGAGAGCCACCATGAGTGTTCTTTAGGTTAAGAGTTTCAGGGAACACAAGTTACCTTCTCAAAGGAAGAAAGAAGTCTAGCCATATGCACAGATAGGCAACTCTGACCTAGGATTTGGAATTTGAATAGTTACTATAATGTCCCGGAAACCATCAAATTTGAATTTATTTAATGCCAGTGGGTGCCTGGTTTATTTTCCTCTAGAAATTGTCTTCCATTGTTTATTCAGTAAAAAAAAAAAGTTCACTGATAGTTGTTACAGCTCAGCACTACCTTTGAGTCTGGTTATGTCCACAAATCTGTCCAAATAACATGGAAGGGCTGTCAATGTGTAAAACTAGAGCAGAGAACCTTCATGAAGTAGACAAGTGTATTACCATATTTTTGAGTAGTAAGTTACAAAAATGAAGTCACTACTCTACTGGAATCTAAATTTGATGGTTCTTAGGTTCTAGGAGGCCAATATAGGACCCTGCTACAGAGAGAAATGTTTCAGTTCTATATGGCTCTGGCATTGTTCACCATCCAGGTCTGCTGGTAAGTAAAGTTAAATTCTTAACAATATCTACCTACTATATTAGGAATACAAAAGTGTGTGCTGGTATCTGTTTTAAAGTGTTTTGCAGCTTGGTAAGG